>MU858168.1:0-114742 GCA_033297075.1 Rhypophila decipiens
GCCAAATTCTAAGCTGCAAGCCAGCCTTAGAATTGTGTGTTATATAGCAGTTTCAATAGGGCACTATCGCTTGTGTATCACGGCTCGCCGTGACAGCAGCCAGGTTATAAATCGACTGACAAGCCTGGATTTTGGTGTTCCAAAAGGCGGACACCTCATCACTCCTCTTGAGACTTTGTTCGTCTATATGAGCAGCATCCTGCTTGACTGCTCCCTGCCCACTACTATGTCCATCTGCATCACCTCCGGCGAGGACTGGGGCGGTGAGAAACTTGTTGAATGCGAGGGACCCTTCTGGACCGAAAGATAGGACCTCGCCTGTACGTGTACCTGTTGGCTTTGGCTGGTTTTGGCTGGAGGACTCGTGCGGAGGGTTGCATACGGAAGTGATGGTGTATCGCCCGCCGTGGAGGTTTATGATGTTCCCACCATTACCGGCGCCAGATGATGGTGTGCTGGAACGTGTCCCGCCGGTGGAGATTGTGACGGTATAGCATTGTAGAGCCGACGTCGTACCGGTAATAGCATCATCGTTCGTATGGGCCAGGATATCGTCGTTGCTCGCCATGGTACGCCGCAGGCTGTCAATTGCCTCGACCGCTGGATTAATGATATTCCAAGGTCGAGATGAGATTTCAAGTAGCTTCCTATCTCAAGTTGGTGAATTCTGGTTTGTGCTGCTGAGCTTGAGCTAGCTGATTGTTGGTGGTCGCTCCTTGCGGTGATTTGGTTCTTTGTCGGAGTGATCGGTTTTTGCTTGGTATTGTTGATTGTCTTGCCCTTTGACTTGATCAAATCCGGCAACGGGCCAACTCTGGGGCGGTCGTCATTCCCTGTGGTTGATGTGGAACATCCTTTCTTTTGCACAAAAGTTGTCAAAGCCCGGTAGACGCAGCTCTTCAACTTGTCGCTTTGTGGGGGAAGAGCGAGCAAATCGCGGGACAGCCCGAGATGTGACATTCGGGTAATTTAAAGGGGGACTTACGGATACATGCTTTATGAATTCATTGTGCTGGACCTGAGCTTGTGAAATGTTTCAGGGCGCGCCTTTGCTGTAATCCGAATGAACCAATCAGGCTGTGAAGTCAGTCATATTGCCCTTTGCAACGCACCAGAGCCAAATGGTCTATGAGGAAAGAGAGAACAAGAGGTGAATAATTAAAGTTATTAAATGTATTATCTATTAACAATATGTACCAGCAAGGCAAGGTATTAACCTAACACTATTAATATGCCAAGTGTAGGCCAGTATAAAAGCCATGATCCTCCAACTCCAAATCGTCAAGCAGCAAGAGCCACTGCATTCTATCAGTCTCTAGTTCCTAAATCCAATCCATCCTATTCCCAATTCCCCATAGCCACAAAAGAAAAAGCTCTCCTACCACCTCCAGCTAGCAAACAAAAAGTAATTAGCAATATACAAATTATACACATTAAGTATAATCAACGGCAGCGTATGATACCAATCCATCCCCCTCGTCAACTGATACGTCACGGCAGAAACCATCCCGCCCGTCGTGAAAATCGTCCAGACCCAGCACACGATCCTCATATTCCTGTACTTGTTGCTCTTGTGCGCCTTTTTATCCCCCGACGCAGCCCAGAGCAACTCGATGCCAAAGAGCCGATCTTTGATGGCCGTGAGATAGGCGTACGACATGATGACCATGACGTGCTGGACATTGAACCCGTAGGATGCTTTAGCCCAGTAGCGAAACACGATGGCGCCGTAGACAATGGAGGGGATGGCAAAGGCCAGGTTGTAGTACTTGAACCACTCTGGGCGGAAGAAGAGCAGGAGTGTGCCGGGGATGGGGGAGATGAAGATGCCCAGGGATACAGCGCTGTAGTAGAGGAGACCGCACAGGTAGCAGACTTTTTGCATAAAAGTCAGGTTGGATACCCAGAAATGCTTGGTGGTAAGGAGCGTGGTGCTGCCTCTTGCCCAGCGCATTTGCTGGGAAAAGAACGAGCGTGGTGTGTTGGGGCAGATTCCTGTGGCCAGGTTGAGGGGCACGTATTTGACTTTCCAGCCACGGTCGACGGCGCCAAAGCCGGTGTGGACGTCTTCTGAGAAGCCGATTTCGGCGGTCCCGCCGACGTCGACAAGGGCTGCGCGTCGGTAGACCGCGTTGCTGCCTACGCAGATTGAGGCGCCCCATTTGTTGCGGTTGACTTGGACGACGCGGTAGAATAGTTCTTGGGTGGCGCCGGCACCTTGCTCCACCCAGGTCTGGTCGTCTGTCGTGCGGAAAAACTGCGGGGATTGGAGGATGGCGGTCTTGTCGTCGGCCATGTGCTCGACTACCAGTTCGCGGAGGAAGTCGGGGCGGGGACAGAAGTCTGCGTCGAAGATGGCAAAGTAGTCGCCTTCTGTTCGGGAGAAGGTCCAGCGGAGGTTGCCTGCTTTGCGGAGACGGGGACGGTCATCGCGGACGAGGTAGTTGAAACCGTAGCTCTCGGCGAGGGCTTTGACTGCGGGCTGGTTGCCATCGTCCATGACCCAGACTTTGAGCTTGTGGGCCGGCCAGTCGAGCTTGGTGATGTGCTTGTACGTGTTTTCGAGGATCTCGAGCGGTTCGGAGCAGCAAGGGAGGTAGACGTCCACGGTGGGGGCTGTCTCGTCGTTGATGGGGAACTTCTCGACAATGTCCAGGTGGGATTGGTAATCCCAGTCTTTGCCGACAATGCCGACCAGGTACGAGATGAAGAGGTAGATGTTGAGGAAGCCAACAAAGGCACCGTACCATGCAAAGATGGGCGCGCAGACTGCAAACAGCCACATGCCCGCCGACAGACTCAGGAAAGAGAAGATACCAAAGATGTAGAGTGGCACACGGTTGGTGTGGAGGTACATGATTTTCTCCCCATCTGTCGGACCAGTGGGGAAGACGAGGCCGGGCTCTTCTATCGGGCAGTATGTCCTGCGGAAAGCAGCATACATCCGCTTGAAGGGGTTTCTGCTTTTCCTGCCCGGCGAAGCAGCTTCTTGTTCTGCAGCATCCGCAGCAGCGGCCGCCTTCTCATCCGAGGCGCTGAATGCCGATGGTGTTGCACTCCGTTCGATGTCGGTCTGGGAGGCGAAGGGGTTGGACAACTTCTCGCCGAATGTTCTCGATCCCTGACGAGCTGGAGCGGGCGTCTGTGGATCTGTTAGTTTGTGGTCGAAGGCTTGGATACGAAGATAGTGAGTCTTACAATCTCGTCTCCATCGTGCCGTCTCGTCTTTGTTAGTACACGAGCCGGCTTGGGGAAAGAGTGGATTGCCGGTGACGCGATATCATCACGGTCCTGAAAAAAGTGTCAGCCAACTCATACACATATCACGTTGGACGTGGTCCCACATACAGCAGACGTCCTCCTCGATGACTGGCCCAAGGAGGAGGCATCAGAAGGGTCTTGGAAGGGATCACGGTCAGAGACTCGGCTCCTTTGTGATCCCGCCGTCCCTGGCCGAAGGTGAAGACGAGGAGGTAACGACATGATGCCAAACGGTTCCAAGATGACAACCAAAATGTGAGAACAAACGAAAGTGGTAACGACTGACTTCCAACTTGAACGAAACGAGTGTCCAAACCTAAACCAGAGTCGTCTCTTGACAAGGAGGCGCTGAGAAAAGAGGAAAGAGAATCAAGCGTGGTGGAACATTGAACTGAAAGGGATATAAAGAGGGGATAGAGAGAAACTCTGTGATAAAAGTCATGGAAGAAGCCGAGCTCGTGTCAGTATCCACTCCACATGGACGGGCTGATCTGGAGTGCGAAACACTTTGGCTGCACACAGTGAGCTGGAATTGTGCATTGTTTTGGTATCTCGACCAGGGCCAGGCGGTGAAGGCCGTCTCCAGGAGCAGCCCAGTCGAGAACCAGGCCCAGAATAGAAATCCCAGGGTGGATCACTTTGATAATGTCCTTGGAACACGGGCCACGGTGAGTCCGTTTGGGAATTCTGGGTGCATGTCATTGAGACCACGAGCGGCTGATCAACTTTGACCCAGTCGAGCACATATCGTGGTGTCGATCCGCCAAGGGGCCCATACCAAAGAGGTTTGGCTTGAGAAGAAATTTTATTGTTTGGGTTATTATGGATACACGTATCTCGGGCAGCAACATCGGATACGGCCCGAGATAATATTGAAAGAAAAAAAAAACAAGTACGATAGACAGGGGGTGTGATTGTGGATGCAGGTAAATGCAGGTCCGGGGCCAGGCCCAGGATCTCTGGCGATCAGCCTGGCTAGCTGAGGAATTGACCAAGACAAACAACCGTAAAAGTGATAAGAACCATGGCCAGGGCCGAGAGCCGCGATGATTCCAACCCGGACGAGCCATTGTCGTCCTTGTCCTTTGGCTCTGATTTCTTGTCCCCAGTGGCCACATAGCCCGAGCAATTCGTCGCTGGCAGCGGCGGCACATTGAGGGCCGGCGCTTCACCAGTGACAAGGGAAATCCTGAAATCCGTGGCAGAGAAAGTGACGTTTCCGCTGGATATAAACGCCTCACTTCCAAACGATACGAGGCCAATGTTGGTCTCACCCGAGATGAGCCCGTTGCGCCAGAGGTACTCCAGGAGAGGCGATACTTCGCCAGCAAAACTGGTGCGGGTGGTGTTCGAGACCCAGCTAAAGACATTGGTCCCTCGTTCGTTTCTTCCTTGGTAAAGGGTGCTATCAAGAGAAAGAAGCAAACAAAGCCGCCGTGTCAGTACAAGAAGTAAATATTGACAATAATTAAACAAGTTTTTAAAGCTGAGGTCAAGCAAGAACCAAACAGCTGGAGAGACAGGCTCATGCAAGGGAGGAACATGAAGCGGGTGGCCATGGAGCTCCCGGTTTGCTGGGACTTACAATTCGGCATCGCCAATCACAAGAGAGGCAAAGCATTCCTTGTTTTTGCCGTATCCTAGCGGCTGCGCATAGCCAAACATGCCGAGCCAGAACATAATCTCGGTCGATGCAAGCTTCTCGTCTCTGGCCCGCTCGGGGTCCAGATCCGCAAACAGGTCGAACGCCACGTTTGCGGTCGTTGACTGGCTCGATAAGCCAGAGCTGTCCACGTCCAGGAGGCGCAGGGGCTTGGATCCCACACCCATGGACCACTTGGTTGAAAGGAGAAGCGCCGAGATATTGGACAGGGGTACCGGCAGCGAGGGGGTCACCAGCTTGACGTGGGGGTACGAGTGCACCGTAGCCGCATCAGACGGCCACCACCATGTTGCATCGAATGCTGGGGGATCGTCCTGGACCTGTGTTTGTCGGATCTTGTTTAGATCGCCAGCGCCTTTGAAGATAGTAGAGGATATTGACGTGAAAAGCTTGTCGATCACTCACCTCCATGCACTGAAAGCCCTCGTCGCCAGGTCGCCAGGCGTTTGGGTTGACTGTGATGATATAAAGGCCTGTGGTTAGCTGGCTGGTGCTTGGCACTAGCTCGCCCGTCGGGAGAGAGACGGGAAGCATGCGGTGGACCGCGCAGGCGACGTACAGACGAATGTATCTTCCCCTGAAGTGACGACGTATTGTTTCGTACCGCAGATCTCATTGTGGTCGGCAGCGGCAAACGCGACCGACGCCACCAGGAGAAGGGTCCGTGAGAACAACATCGCAAGCATCAAGGTTGAGAGTTGACAGCGGAGCAAATGGCAAGAGAAAGAAGGGGCTGAAGGAAGTGAAAGGAGAGAGAAGGGAGAGCGTCATCGGTAAAGATGCTGGTCTTCCATTTGGACGTCTTTTGGTATGTAGTGTACCTGGCTCGGCCACGATTCGCAGCAGCGATTCCGTAATCTTTCCCAGACCAACCCCACGCTCTTAGGGAAGTTGTACCGTACCGAACGAAAACAATGCCGCCTTCCACTGTAACCTAGAGGGTGAATCGAGGTCGATCAGGTACCATCCCGCTGTTGTGCAAGATCGACACGACGTGGGTGATGTACACACTAGTGTACATAAATAGTGGAGACTTAAATTGAAAGAGAACCTATCCAATGTTATCAAGTGCATATTCTGTAGTGCAGCAAACCAATAACAAATAGTACCGGGGAAGAAGCTCCGAGATCACATTGGCGAAAACTGTCAGGGCCTCGATTCGTTGGTAAACTCAGGGGCTTGAAAGTTTTCCGAGACAAGCTGAGATACCCCTGAACGCTTGCCATGCGGCTGGCTGATGGCTGATGGCAAGGATCGCAGAAAAAGCCATTGCCAAGACTTTATATGGCCGCTTGGCCCGTTAATGCCGGCTGTTGTCCCTTATCAGTCCGTAACAATCACCGAGTCACAGCGATCGACATCCGACTTACAGCACGCGATCCTCTGAAGTGTCGATCACCATCACTTGAAGAAAACTGACGGAATAGGAATTAAGCAAGTCGAGTGTCCATCATAACTTGGCAGGCAGCAAGCTCCCCAAGAAGCACTGAATACAACAGCCGGTGTCCTGCATATTGAAAAATTGACATAATGTAGCGGACCGTGTTTGCCTTCAGGCGGGAACCTTGGCAGGCGAGCAAGGTCGTATCGTTTTGCTTTTGAGGCGAAATTTAGCGTCGAGGGTCTGGCCAGAACCTGAAATATTTTTTTCGTTCAGCTAATGGTTTGTTAGACTTGTTTTTTCAACCAGACATGGAGCAGAAGACTCGGCAACGCGATGGTATGCAATAAACATTTCCCAAATGGATCTGGACCGTGTAGCTCAGGGTCGGCTATCCGTACGAAGTACGTATTCGTCAACTTACCCACCAGCTAATACATACCGCTAGCCCTTGATAAGTGCCCAATATTGAGGCTCTGGGCAAGCTCCATCTTGATACCGACGCTATCACTGGGTGGGAACGAGGCGCTTGGTCGAGAAGCTGAAAAGAACCTTGACAAGTTGGTCTTGCCCATCCCTGGCACAGTGCGGTGATACTCAACTCATCCTGGCGACAATCCGGCAAGCGAAGATCACCGCTGATCCCCCAGAGGGCCAGAGCTGTCTCGGTAATGAGCCAACTCAGCCAAGAGGCCACTTTGTTGACATTGACTCGATTTCCAAATGAAAAGTTCGATCATTAGAGTAAGCGCCAGAACTATCAAGTCTTCCCGTGACATGGCTGGAAGCTGAAGATCAATCAGAGCTGGAGGCAACAAAGGTACCGGGTTGCGTGTTTGATACCCCATCGGAGATGGCGGCCACTGGAAACCAGGTTCGGGAGCCGCCGAGATTTTCCCAGAATCGCCAGCGTGGAATAAATGCACAGGGCTGAGAGTTCCCCATTGTGACACCTAACACATTCATATATATCCCGTAATCTTGGCTGGAACTGGTTCCTTGAAAGGTCCCCTTTCTTGCTTGATGGTAGCTGGCAGTCCCCTTTGAAGGTCGAACAAGCTTTCCAACATTGAGCCAGTATGGAGGGACTTCAGAAACCTCGCTCAGCCGTTGCATCGCGGCCGGGGATGCCTTCACTGACTGGTGCTCTCGCCAGATCCTTCCCTAGCAGCCTGTCGATGGCATCAACAGTTAGCCCAGGAGCATCGACTCCAAGCTCATGGACGGCCAACCACTGGGCACGTGGGACGCCCGATACATCGCCGCCCAGCTCTCGATCTCAGTCTCCGGAACTCAAGTCCAAGCGTGTCGAAGTCTCGACGGGAGAATCACGTAGCTCTGGTTCTCAAAACGTCGAGCCTGTGAAGAACATTTGCTTTGTCGGGGCAGGATTCGTCGGTATGTCTTCCTTGTTCATAACGAAGGCGCGAATAAGACTCTAATGGTGGACCACAGGTGGCCCAACTGCCGCGGTTATCGCCTTCCATAACCCTCAGCTTATTGTCAACGTTGTCGACCTGAACGAGCAACGCATTGCAGCATGGAACTCCAGTCATCTTCCGATCCACGAGAATGGGCTCTTGAAGGTTGTCCGGACGGCCAGGGACGGCACGCGTGACACAACGGTCTCCGTTCCTGGTCGCCGCGGCTCATTCGAGCTCAAGGCCCGGCAGCCAAACCTCGTGTTTTCGACAAACGTCATCGCGGCGATACAAGAGGCAGAAATGGTGTTTATCTGTGTTAATACACCCACCAAGATGCATGGGATTGGAGCCGGGTCAATGGCCGACGTCAGCGCCATCGAAAGCGCCACTCGGACTGTGGCGAAACATGCGAAAGAAGGGACCATCATTGTTGAAAAGAGCACCGTTCCATGTGGCACTGCTCGGATGATTCAAGATATTGTAAGACTGGCCTTCACCTGTCCTGATGTGAATCGGTAGGAGAGGTGTTGACACGATCATTAGCTGCGCTATCACAGACCCGAAACAACCTTCGAGGTGCTCTCCAACCCCGAGTTTTTGGCAGAGGGAACTGCGGTCGATAACCTCATGCACCCGGACCGGATTCTCATCGGCAGCGCCCAGACACTGTCTGGACTGAAAGCAGCCGCGGCGCTGAAGCAGGTTTACGGAGCATGGGTCCCCGACGCCCGTCTGATCACGGTGAATACTTTCAGTAGCGAGCTTGCCAAGTTGGTCGCCAACACCATGCTGGCACAACGCATCAGCAGCATGAATGCCGTCAGTGCCATGTGCGAAGAGCTGGGTCTCGGCGCTGATGTCGAAGACGTGAGCTTGGCCATCGGCAAGGACACACGTGTCGGGCCCAAGTTCCTCCAGGCGGGTGTTGGATTTGGTGGGTCGTGCTTTGAGAAGGACATCCTGAATCTGGCATACCTAGCCCGCGAGATGCATCTCGATGTCGTGGCTGATTACTGGTTGGGAATCCTGAAGATCAACGAGTATCAACGAGAGCGTTACGTCCGCAATGTTGTCAGGGAGCTGAACGGCTCATGCCGTGGCAAGAAGGTATCAGTGCTTGGATTTGCCTTCAAAGACGAGACCAATGATACCCGAAACAGCATTGCTGTTCACATCATCAAGGACCTTGCCGATGAGATGCCACGCGAGATTGCCATCTTCGATCCAGGCTGTGCCGCCAACGAGATTCTGGAGGAGATAGAAAAGATTGGGCTGCGCGCGGACCAGATGGAAAGGATCAAGATCTGTACCAGTTGGAGGCAGTCGGTGGCGGACGCGGCGGCTGTGTGTATCCTGACGCCATGGAAGCAATTCCGTGGCTGCGGCGTGGGCCATCAAGCCAAGGCAAGCAAAAAGGGGACATCACTCGGGGACGGAAAGGTCGAGAGTAACGGTGACAACTGGACCGAGATGGACATTCTAAAGATTGAGGATTCCGTCAACCAAGAGTCTCAAATTGTGTCAGAAGATCCACTTGGACGACTGAGGCCACTGGCACCATGCCCCGAGGGATGCTCTCACTGCAAACCCGCCGAGGATGCTGCTGCGGCTGGCGAGACGGTAGACTGGGTGGAGGTGGCTGGAATGATGAACGAGCCACGATGGGTCTTTGATGGCCGCAATGTGGTTGATCCTTTGGAACTGCAAGGCCTCGGCTTTAGGGTGCGTGGGATTGGGCGTTAGTGCTAGGTTAGGTTTGCTTGTTTTTGTCAAGGTTCAGATCGGGATGGCGGCGTTTCTAGGGCGTATGGGATGCTCGGACAGGAAGCAATTGATGCAATACAGGAACTTCTTTCACGAGATCTAGATATCTTTTAATTAGTAATTAATCTCACCTTCATGACGAGCTGGGCGAGTACGAGTGTTTGCCTACCGGAGTGCAAATTGCCGACCTGGCGCATATTTGTATGAGTACCGAATGACTCTTCGGAGGACGTCGGGTGAGTCGCCCTGCTTCGCCCGCGAGGTACAAATATCCGAAATTTGGCTAGACTCAAGAGTCCAAGAGGGCAAGAAGACAAGAAGCCAAGAATGACTGTATGTGGACAAGGAATTGGCATTTCTCACAAGCCATGGTGGAAACAAGCGTGGGCTTTTGTCCGGAAGATCTGGCCTCCCAAAGACGGGACAGGATTGAAGGAGCAGACTGGGAACTGAAGTTGGAGAGTTTGTGCTGGGGCAGTGGACAGTTCACCCACCCATTCCCAGTGGGGTTCGGAAGAAACCCCGGGTAGGCCCCACACCTCCGAACAATTGCCGCTCTCCGTGCCTGCCTTCGACCGTCGTCCGACCACCCATCAGCCGGAAAGCGCTGGACCAAATTCAGGCAGCGACCTCGCTTTGCTACGGATTCCACTGTTTGCCAAAGCCAGGCGTCGCTGCTCCTTACATCATGGCATAATCAGCAACCGAACGTTTTAATCCGCCGAATCAGTCGACCACAGTGCACACCGGAGCTCGGAATGGGAACGGCACACGGTTGACGGATTTACGGACCCGGCCCGGCCACCCTCGGAAATCTGGTGCCAACAGGCCGACAGCAGCCGCTGCAAGCAACAAGTTTATTTTTGAGCATGCGGCGTAGGTTTTTGTTGCAAATGCCATACACGACTCCGCGAATCCTATCCTTCGAATTCCAGATCGTTTCTGCTGACGGGGGGTTTCCCCAGTATTTGATCTTGTGCCACAGCAGCTTCCGGCACTGGTCTTTGGATGACGGCCGGTTTCTTCCTCAGAACTCTGACGGCGGCCCATCATCCAAATTAGGGACACCAGGCCACTCTGGTGAGCCCATTCGGAATCTGAACCTTCGAAGCGAATTCCCGAAACACAACGCTTTCACCTGTCCCAACAGTGCAGTTTTCGACATTCACATGAATTGTGCGACAGCAAGTCTGGAATGGCGGAGCTGTCTGTGTCCCCGAGGCGGCCGCCATGGCACATCGCAGCGTAGTGGGAAGCTGCCCAACAGCAATCAGTTTGGAGAAATCAAAGTGTTACAAAGTACACACCTGATATGATCACGCCTTGACGCGATCCTCGGTATTGAGCGACGGCATCAGCAACTGGCGCTGTCAGCGACCACCCAACAGTCTGCACAGCTCATGTCTTCACCCAAACAGCAGAGTCGACTCAAAAACTGCAAATTGAGTCTTTTCGAATTTGCACTCATTCTTGGACCCCCACAAAGTCGATGTGGCGTTTAAAACTGTTCTTCAACGGCGCTTGGCAACCGATCGTGGCTTCTGGCGTCGACGGGAGTCACGGGACGGCGCGGTTTTCCTCCGAACGCCTCATCGCCGAAGGGCTGAACCAAGTGCAACATGGCAATTTCCGAATCGTCAACTCCTGAGGCTCTCACTGGATACATTAGCCGCGTGTCGACCTGGGAGTCTAGAGCGAGCACAGCCCGCGTTGTTTTCCACACGTCGCAAGGGGTCCCGATTAATGTTGTTGTGCGAATCGTCAGTCAACACGCAATCCAACGTCACTCTTCAATTTCTTTGGGTTGATACAAGCGTCGCGAAGAGCCATAATGGCTGTCTCCTGGGCGCGAATCTCAGTGCAGTCCCAAGTCTGACCGATGAGCCGAAAACCAGCGACCAGGATGGACGAGGAACACCCACAAAGCCCGCGCACGAACACCCTTGAGCCGCATTCTAGTGCGGAGTGGGGTGTCGATAGGGCTGAGTTGACGTCGATGACGCTGTCCTCACCTCGGTGAGAAAGTTTTGCTACTCATGTGGCTTTGTGCTCTTCACAGCACTATATGAAAGGTCTTATTAATCGACTCATGCATCAAAGTTGGAGTCAAGTGCAGTCGGAGAAACTTGGATGACAGCGGCCGAGATGCCGGCCGTCGCCGCGTCGGTTCACCTGAGACCTGACTGCCTGGCTAGGCACACTGGTGGCAAGTGAGACTGACGAAGATGAGATGATGCGGTTGCATGATGGACAAATCGGTGTCAATGCGTCGGGAAATGTTTATTGTTTGCCGATTGTTGGAATATTCCAATATTGCCAAAAGTCCAACTGTTTTTGTTTTGATGTTCAATATCGAATGGCTTGTCAGCACTTGACGACCATCGAAACGAGGCTGGTGTTGGCGGGGTGTTCTGCTACCAACAGCACAAGTTGAGCTCGCCCTGCAGGTAATTTGACGACAAATTACCGCCAAATGCTGCATCAGCATGCCATCGCCTGGGTGACACAGAACAACACCACAAAATGCTGGCAAACGGTCTTTTCGGTAACGACACATTGAAGATTTCAGTTTGGATGATGATGACTGGAGACGGAAGCCGGCACAGGCTTCGCCCTGCTGTCTTGATGGTATCACGAAATGGAGACTTTGAGGACGGCGAAATCTGACAATGTGCATGGCACCGGAAGCCGGTATTTCCCGACAAGGAATTTCTCTTTCCGTAAAGCATGCAGTTGCTATCTGCTCGATCTGAGAGAAGAACTTTACACCTGAGGTTATCGCCATCCCCAGACTGCAAATGTGTGGCCCGGAAAACTGGTCTTGCTCAGCGTTTGATACAGGCCTGGAACGAATGGGCTGGCTCCGCCAACGACCTTCTGTCGATGGGTGCCAGGGTGCATTTTCGGGGTAACCAACTGCAAAAATCTGCTGGCAAATCGATTCCAGACCTGCCAGGCCCTGGCGCTTGTTCGCGCAATGCAAGACAGAGGCTTCCCGCCCACGCATCGTCCCCGCGTCTGCAGGCAAGCTGCAAGCCTCCGAAAGCCTACATGCGTGCATGATCCGTATATGGAGATGCCTGGACAGACCTCCCGGCCGAACGGTATCTGCCGTAGGACTATGGACTATTGACATTCGACCAAGGCCACAGGGAATGAAGATTGCTTCGGAGGGCTCAATCAATGGGCGGCCTGTTCCTGCAAGTATTCGTGCACCAAATGATCTCGACGACCGTTTAGGCTTCCACTTTCGAGATGCTTGGCTGCACCCCTTGCTGGCTTTGGGCTTGTTGCAGATGCCAGGGCCCACAAGGACGAGATGTTGTGCAGGACTTTGATCACTAATAACGGCCCCAGTTCTAAGCCCTGTGGATATTTTCTTCTTGTTTTTCTCGCAGTTGTCATGTGAATTTTGACAATTCAAACAGATACTGTTGGCCGTTTATGTTTTTTTAATTTCTCTTGGTCTTGTTTTACCGTGTTCCAGTCACAGTCCCAATGGTTCGTTTTGCGGCTCCGAGTCTGCTATTTTTGCTCAGTGGTGTGCTCCCCCTGTGCTGGTCGGTTCCAACCTGCTGGGTGCGTCTCCAATTTGCCCCGGGGCGGGTGTTCTTCCCTGGGTGCAAAGAGTCCTGGTTTCACATCACGGGCCAACACCATGGATCAGAAACCCTTCTTCACACCCCGCACGTGTCTGCACCAATTGCGTAGGGCCAGAACCATCACCACCATGTCGTTAGGAATCAACATGGGTTGGACTGAATGAATATGACTAGCTCAATTGATGCATCTCCCTCGCGGTGCCTGTCAGTCCTTGGCTCCCTCAAGTTCGTTCTCCCGCCGCTTACGATGGCCCCCTCGCCAGCAACAGCTCAGCCCTCAGGGCAGTGCAGCCTCTCATTGGTCCACCATGCTCGGCAGTGGGTCGTTTTTGTTAAAGTCACACCCCTTTCCCACTCGCTTGCTTGAGTGCAGAAAATGATACACGCGGTCTGGAGGCACCTGTTTTGGCTCACACCTGCTTGTCGTTTGCTGTCCCCGGGGTCGACACCGAAGTCGTGGAGGGGTGTGGACGGGGGCGTGGACGGTACAAGCCCTGCAAGGCGCCCCAGTAAAGGAATCCCAAGGGCCCCCAGAGCAGCATGGGTCAAGGTCAGACAGGATGGGGACCGACCAGGGTCAGGGGGTGTGGAGCTGCCTCCCTCGCGACCGGCGACCGTCATGTTTGTTTCCATTTTATTTAAAAGTGATGGCCGCCCGCCCTTGGGTCGCCCGACCACGATCCTAAACTGCTTTCCATAGCCCACTCCGACCAAGATCCTGCAACAGCAACAGCTTCGCATTCTTCCAACACGCCTTCTGCGGTCGCTGTCGAACATCACCAGACCTAGTGGTTGACCCACCAGACCATCTTCATATTTGACCACCTCTTCCGCCAGCTTTCCCGGATCCAGTCTCTGCTCTCATGCCCTCATGTCTTTGACTCGCAGTCGACCATATTCCATAGACTGTCTCGTCTCGGACACGGCCGACTGACACCTCATCATCTTCTCTCTACACGGGCAGCCACTATCGACACGTCTCTGGCAGATCTGTCATATTCGCTACAAGCCAACACAGCACTCTACAACACTTACGTTTACAACCCTCGAATACCAACACCATGTGCCACACTATCCACTACACTGACCGGGACAAGACCGAGCTCTGCGAAGACGGCAGGCTCGGGATGAAGTGCAAGCTCACCGAAGAGTGGGTGACGCACTCCCGGAAGCATGCCCTAGCCAAGCTCGACCTCACCAAGATAGAGAGCGCAGCAAGTCTCGCAGAACGTCTACCAACCCCATACGCACACTTACCACTGTCGTCGTCACCAAACCGAGACGGCCCAGGCGTCTACGTCAACGGCACCAAGGTAGTCGAGCTCTCCAAGCCAAGGAAACATCGTGACCAGCGGGCGGATGACTACGACTACCGGTACGAACGCCACTCTTCACGCTATCACGACTCAGACCCCCGCGACCGCGACGATGACCGCCGTGGTCGCGATCCCACTCTCAAGCGCTCTTCCACAATGCCATACGTGGTCATCCAGCAGGAGAAGAATGCTCGCCGACGAAGCACCAGCCGCGACGACCCCGTCGTCAAAGAATACACCCGTCGTCGTCGGTCCAGCTCTCGTTCACGCTCCCGCGACCGCAACCCCACCCGAGGAGTATACTACCGTCAACACACAGCAGACGGGTATATCGTTGTCGACGACGGCGAGAAGGAAAGACGCAGGCGACGTCGTGGTTCAGTCGACTACGCAGCTGAACCTCGCTCCACTGCAGAAGTACGATACACCCCCCGCCGAGCTAGCACCATCATCCACCGCCGCGACGGGACAACCCTCGAGACCAAGCGCTCCCCCAAGCCAAAACAAGTAGCCTGGGACGATGAAGTCCGTGTTAAGCGCGACAAATCCCTCGATGCTCGCCAGGCTCAAAACATCAAAATCGCCAGTCGTCCCAAGCAACGAGCCGATCCTGATCGGGACCCAAGGCTCAAGGGCATCCTCAAGAACTCTGACGCAAACGCTGGTAGCAAGGCCAAGACTTATCGCGAGGAGAGCGAAGAGCGGAGGAGAGAGGAGATTCGCAGAGCGGTGGAACAGATGGGGATTCAGACGAGCAGTTCCAGGGACAGGGAGAGGGAGCGGGGGCGGGGGCGTGAGCCGCAGGAGTGGGATGAGCAGGTTGAGCGGCTGAGGACTAGGCTTGGGGATGTCAAGTTCGATGATCGCGAGGAGAGGAGGAAGCGGAGCAAGGTGTGGATTGATGATCGCTTTGTGTACAGGTGATACTGCATTTGAAGCATAGATTTGGCGTTTTTTGCTTTGGGGGGTTTGTTACACAGGTCGGTTTGGGCAATGGGCATTGCAACGGACTGGGCGTTTTTCGGTTTCTGCTTTCTTGGTGTGTTTTTTGGCTGGTTCGGTTTGCGCATTTCGCGGTTGGGCGTACTTTCTTTTCCTCGGGCTCATAGAACACCATTCACATCGTTACAATACCCTCAAGTCTCCATGCAGACAAACAACACGTTCGACATTCTCCGGGAGAATTTCAGGCGTACTAACTCAGGCGGTATCACAGGCGTTTTGTTACATATACCTTACCTTACCTTTCAAGCATATTTCCTTTGTCATACGATTCTAAACACATACGTTTAGATTTAGCGAGAAATACAAACAAAAACCTTGCTACTTGAACTCAAGATATCTGACAGTGACATCATCTTTGACTTTGTTATTTACTTTGACATGCAAGGAGGCTCTGCTGTGCATGGGGTATCAGCTTGTCCAGGTTGTTTTGTTGCAGAGGTCTACTGCGGCCCCCAATTCACATTACTTACAGGGTATTACCGAGAGGTAACCTGCCCCGTAAGCAGTACATTTCAACGACGTAAGCAATCCTTTTCCAGACCCAAGGAGTAATGATACTACGTGCAGGCCGCGAACATACTTGTTGAAAGGTTGCCTCCCGGCTAATACCGGAGTGACAGACGCTGGCCTGGTGCAAGGTCGAACTCCCCTAGACTGGAGTAAAATACAGCACTGGATAATGGAGAATCTCATTGACAGTATTGCTCATATATATGCACCTCACGTACATGCATCGTGTAGAAATGAAGAAACTGATAGACAATTTCTTATACATATCTCCTGGAAAGCATAGTCGGTCGGCATGGATCACGTCCGGGCCGGAGCAGTGTTAGTGGGGACTGCCCCGCCTTGCCCGGCCGGTGCTTTGTACATCTGTAACATACCGGACCCGGTATCGCGGGCTTCCCCCGGTTCCAGTCGAATGCATCTCTCGTTAACAAGGCGCCGAAAATGTAGATCGCATACACCATCAACATCCGACATTCACACTCGACAACAGCTACACCATCATGAGATATCACAATCTCGCCACACTTCAGCCTCAAGTGTCAACCTCACTTGCGACAGTCAACATCACGGTGAAATATGAAAAGGGTGTGTATCTATCGCCAAAGACGGGAGCGTAGGCAGGATGGTGTGCAGCGGGATGCAGCGCAGCGATCCCATGATATCTCGGATGTGCAGGTAGCTTACCTACCATTAGCAATACAACATGACACTATTTGTGTTTTGCTGTGTATTGGGGTCAGCCCAGGTGGCGAGCGACGCAAAGGCTTTCTTTGCTTCATTATAAATGTATTGTCATCCACAATACCTGTTTTCCGGGCGCACTCACCGTCTCACGTCCAGATATAAGCTGTTGGCAACTTGAACATGGTGAATACTCATCACCGAAACAGAGAGACGGCGGGCGAGATGGCGACATTGCATCTATGCCATTACACGGTCTTCATGCGGTGCACTGGTGTTATCAGACAACAGAGCCCATCCAAACCCTCGACATTCGGTGTAGATCTGGGTTGCAAATTGCGCAACAAGTATTTGAGACAAATCTTCAGATTCGACATGATGATGCAGGCCTCACTTTGTCCGCGTGGTACACCTGCCAAGCACACCTTGTGGTATTGGTGTCCAGGATTTGAGCAATCAGCATGGTCAAAGAGGCATCCCACACGCACGATTTCGGGGCGGGCCTACACGAGGTGAGAGAGCGGGTGACATGCATGAGGGAAACCTGCAGCCCATGGGTTGGGGAAGAAGATTATTGATACAGACCCAAACATCTCCAACTTTGATCTTTGTACTGAAGAATAGCCGCGCTTGCCGCCGAACAGACCCCATCAACATTACTCGCAGCAGTAGGGAGCCTCTCAAAGAAAATACTGTAGCATTTGAAGTAAAACAAAACGTGGACCAAACATACTTTGACAACCAAGGTCGTCACCCACGATACCATCCATATCATCAACCTCATAAGGCATCAACAAAGCCCAATCCCACTCAAGAGCTCCCCCATAATCAAGTCCATCCCCCCACTAGCATGATCCTCAATCCCAAACCCAAGAAAGACAACATCGTCCAAAAACCCATGATACCCCAAACCCCTGTCCCTCCAATTCACCGACGCAACATAAAACATATCCGACCTCGTCTTGCTCTGTCTCTCTCGGCCCTGGATCCACAGCGGCTTCTTGCTAATTCCGTACAGCTCAAACGGTTTCCGTTGTCGAAACAAGACCACATACGGCTCGTACTGCCCGTGATAGTCGTAGAATGTCTTGTGGTGGACGA
Organism: Rhypophila decipiens; assembly: GCA_033297075.1. Classification (NCBI taxonomy): domain Eukaryota; kingdom Fungi; phylum Ascomycota; class Sordariomycetes; order Sordariales; family Naviculisporaceae; genus Rhypophila; species Rhypophila decipiens. The sequence continues at coordinate 17,709 of MU858168.1, forward strand.
TGGTCATTATGACTGTGTTGTTGCTGTCCGGGGTGCACTCGCTTTCTTCGTCGTTTCCATGGATGTGTCCTTGCGATATCGTCCCCTTCTCGCTCTTGCGGCGATTACACATCGTCACCCGTAACGAGTTGGTAGCCTGGTGAATATCCTCCGGCTTGCCCTTTGGTATTTTCGGGAAATACCGCTCCATGCACTTGACATCTCTATTTTTCTTTCCTCTTTTCACTTCTCCGGTCCCTTCTTTCCCTGTATAACCAACAAGCGGCCCCAAATCTGATCCCGAATTCCCATCTCCATCAAGTCTAGCAAATACCCGTCCCCCATCTTCACTCGAAAAATCAAAATGCCCATACAACACACCATCTTTATCCCACCAAACAAACCAATTCTTCTCAATCATACCCCATCCGCCCGGCCTTTGCAACTCAGTCGCCAGTCGGAAACTTTCTTGCCCAAAAACAAGAGGCTTCCAATCAACTAGCGTCCGGAAATCTTGCAAAAACATTCCAAAACATGTATGACGGGAATTGCTTCCAAAAATAATGTAGGGCTTCTTTGGGCCCCAGAATACTCGTGCGTCGTGAGGGCCGACGTTCCACGATAGGTAGGACAGCGGGCCCGAGCATTTATTTCCTGCTGTCGCGGAGATGGGTAATATCTCGGGGTGGGCGAAGCATTCTAGTCTTGTTGGATCTGAGGAGGAGGAGGAGGAGGAGATGATGAAGCGTGCCATGCAAGAGACCTCGACGTGAAAAACGGATTTATCGCTTGGTTCGGAGCCGTCGGGGTTTACTCGCCGGTTTTGGGCGGTTATGAGAAAAGCGTCTTTGAAGGCTGGGTGGGGGATTATGCTTGGGTTAAAGGTCGTTAGGTTGGCAAAGGTTATGGAAAAGTAATGGCCGTTGGAGGTTGAGAGGGAGGAGATGAGCTGGTGGGTTTCGGATATGGGGGGGAGGTTGTTTGGGTTTTCGAACGAGGCGGGTGAGTTGGGGTCCCAGAATAGAGAGTTTACTTTTATTCGGAACGAAGAGGAATACTGTTGTGGTTTGTGGAGGAGGGTGAGGGTTATTATTAGGAGGAGGAGGAGAAGGGGAGGGGTGATGAGGAGGAGGGCTCTTCTGAGTTGGCTTGTTAACATCGTGATGGCGGATTGAAGGGTCTTCTCAGGTCGAATTGGCTGTGCTGTCTCCTGGCACTCATTCTGTAAAGAGAAAATTATTTCTCTTTACTAGGAACTGGGAATAGGTTCAAGATGTCCGGTTGGCATACAATCCAAACATGGAAGCCTGGCAACTGCGAAAGTTGGCTGAGCGAGCATGTTTACATCGCGTCATGATATGCAGCTTTCGACCAAGCACTGACTTGATTATGACGAGAACGACAACAAGATGCAAATATGGGCCAATATTTGAGTCCATTGACATCTTGCAGAGGCCGGGCAAATGCAATCGTCAATTTCGAGACCGAGAGGACTTGTTGCGTTCAACACAACATTGAATGGCCCCTTTCCATCATTTTTAAAACAGCACAGCATCTGCACATGACATTCGATGAATTAATGATAAGAAGGGGGTACATTATTTCTCCGCTTCCATGTTAGCAATGTTGTCGGGAAGGCACAACGTTGTTGACGGAGGTTGTTCGGCAGGCGTGATGCTTTGAGGAAGTCGCGACACTTCAAGATAATGGTCCGGGGCCAAGTCCCTGAATGTCGACTTTGTTAGTGGATGGGAGATAGACTGGTGGTGCCACTAACCGCGGGGTCAAATAAGAACTTGCAGCAACCCTGTCAGAACCAAATCGGGGTTCCTTCCCGTCGTGGTATCGTCAAATCTCCTGGGCCGAGGCGGTCCAGACTTGCTCCACTCTCTCCCGAACCTCACGACAAGGATGCCATTTTCCAAAAGCTTGTCAGATCTGGGGAAGGTGCAAAGATCAGGGACCTTCAATGGATTGTCCCTTGCCTCTTTTTTGGCCTTCTTGTCACCAAAGACTCTCTTCTCTCGCAACTCGAAAATGGGACTGCCACCTTCAAAGATAGTGCCCTGTATTCATGAATTCGTTTGGTTGGTTCACCAACTTTTCTGGCAACCTCCAAATGGCACAGCTCCGGGCCAATCTTGCCCCGGCTCACGCCAATTGGACCCAGTTCAGGGGCTGGGCAACTCCAAGTCCAAGTCTCCAACATCAAGCAATCAGAAGCAAGGAACCACTGACAACGATCGGCAAAGTCGCACCCAATTGACGATTGGTCGATTCTCGGACCTCCTCTTGGCCCTGCAAAATAATTAATCCGCTATTACAGGCCTCTTTTTGTGGTTTAGTGCCTTCCCAAGCGCAACCGACCTCTGGGGAAAAGGGGCGTCCAGGTTTCGCTTCCTGGTCTCCGTTAAACATTCGTTTTTCTCGACGTCCCTCCCCTCCCACAACGCCACTTGGCGATGACCTTCATTTCGTGACGACCTCCGCAACATACAGTCCCATGATCGCTGGACGAGAGCCGACTTTTGCACGATAAACACGACGGCGAAGGCGGCGCGCGACCGCAAGGTCCTTCACATAACGACGATACCCCAACTCCGACATCAATGACGGGCATCAGCGGGCGTCTCGCCAAGCTCGCCATGCAACCCGCACCGTCCCTCGCCGGCCTCTGCGGCATGGCGAAAGCGATTCTGATTCCTTTTCGATCCTCAACTCCCTCCGACCCATCACAATCCGAGAAGCCGCCAGCCAAACTCCGACCGACCGCCTACCTCGACGGCCTCCGCGGATTCGCCGCCTTCCTCGTCTACTGGCACCACCACGAGCTCTGGGCCCACCGGGGCATCGCCAACAACTTCATCGAGTCGGGATTCGGCTACGGCGACAAGCACTTGTTCGCGACCTACCCCATCATCCGCAACTTCTTTGGCGGCGGCCACTACGCCGTCTCGACGTTCTTCGTCATATCCGGCTATGTCCTCTCGACGAAACCCCTCTCCCTAATTCACGCCGGCGAACAAGCGAAACTGGCCGACAACCTCTCCTCTGCGCTCTTCCGCCGCTGGCTGCGCCTATTCATCCCTCTCATCGCAACAACCTTTCTCTTCATGACCTCATGGCATCTCTTTGGCATGTGGGTAGAGTCCTCCAAAGCTCAACCGACCTACGGCGCCGAGATCGTAGCCTGGTACAAAGAAGTCAAGGCCTTCAGCTTCATCTTTAGAGAGGGCGGGGTCCCCTGGCTGAGCTACAACTTCCACCTGTGGTCGATCCCGCTCGAGTTTAAAGGCTCCATCGTGGTGTACACCACTTGTCTCGCCCTGTCCCGCGCAAGCCGAAATGCTCGACTCTGGTGCCAGGCCGGTCTGATCTTTTACTTTTTGTACATCGTCGACGGCTGGTACTGCGCCTTGTTTGTCGCGGGCATGATGCTTGCCGACCTGGACTTGTTGGCTGCGAAGAATGACCTGCCTGAGTGGCTGACTGCCTTGGACGGCGTCAAGACGGTTATTTACTACCATTTGCTGGTTGTGTCGCTCTACCTCGGTGGTGTGCCGGTCCGCACGCAGAAAGTCGAGGACCTACGGGCTAATAATGGGTGGTGGCTGCTTAGCTACCTCAAGCCGGAAGCTGTGTATGACTACAAGTGGTTCTACCTCTTTTGGGCGGCTGTCATGCTCGTCGCATCGATCCCGAGGATTGCCTGGTTGAAGAGGTTCTTTGAGACTAGGTTCTGTCAGTACCTCGGGAGAATCAGTTTTGCATTGTACCTTGTCCATGGACCCGTGCTTTGGTCACTGGGAGATAGGTTGTATGCGGCGGTTGGATGGGCGACGGGGGAGCAGGTGAAGAATATCCCTCATTGGGTTAATATTCTTCCCCTGAGCAAGGCGGGACCGTTTTGCTTGGAGGTTGCGTTTTTGTTGCCAAATCTGGTGCTGTTGCCAGTTACGCTGTATTTGGCGGATGTGGTTACCAGGTGTTTTGATGAGCCGAGCGTGAGGTTCCCGCAGTGGTTGTTGGGCAAGACGCTGGGACGGCCGGCGAGGGTGCCGGCGCCGTTGCCTTCTTAGGTTGACCAAGGACTTGCTTGGTGGATGATGTACCTGATACCGGGAAGCTTTTTTTCCTCACTTTTGTTCACTTTCCCTTTCTACTTGTTATATTTGTAATTATATGGCTTGGGCTTCCTGACACCATCATTTCCAGCGAGTTGCGTAATGGGTATAACATCCCGCGTTTTGGATATCGATGATATAGTACATAATTCTGATCTTATCTACGACTGTTTACTCATTGTGGAATATGTTGCCTTACCTGAGCTCCTCTGCTCTGCCGAGCCTCGGTCTCGGTAGAAGTAAGTTCCAAGTTCTCCTCGCCCATATGAGGGTAGTTGCCGATGTACAATTTGTTTGAGGCTGTGACACATTTCAACGTTATTATGTCATAAGTACATTCGGCATTCAACAGTGGAAACAGAAGCTCAACCATCCGTATTATCTTATAACGTTGCGAGTTAAATTCTACACTACACTGGAATTTGGTCCATGTGTTTCTATAGAGGAATTGTTCACATGTCAGATGATGGTGGTACAAAGCAAGAGGTGTGATTGATGAAGACATGAGCAAATTAGCAATGAACGACTCTCACCATCTCATGTAAACCTATTTCTTCATACATTTTAGCCGCTGTACACAGGTAATATATTTTGCAATTGATGACAAAGAGAACGCCGGGTCGGAATTATGTAAAAGTTGTTGTGACTCTCATGACCAGGCCCGGGGCCTAATGACGGAACGGAACGGCTGACAAGATTTAGTGAATGACATGCCTGCTATTATGGCCGACATATATGACCCGCTTCAAAGACGAGGCGGGTGGTGTGTCCCGAGTCAAAGAAAATAAGTCTCTGCGATCCGGAGAAGTTAGGTTGTTACTCGATCATATGGTGGTGGTTGGTGATTGAGTACTTTTCCTCGCTTGATTGGTAACGTGAGTTTGAATCCTACTGGGAATTTAGCGCTGGTTTTATTCTCATATTGCCCTTTCCATACCTAGTATGGCAGACCGAACTTCAACTACCTAGGTATATAAAGAATCGCTCAGTCCCTTCATGTTCCTGCTTTGGTACATCTCAAACCTCAAAGCCCATCCATATCAGCACAAACACCATACACTCCCCAAGTCCAAAACAATTTTAACAATGGCATCCCAAGCGAAAATCACCAACAGGTTCGACTCCTTGAGATTGGAGTATTCTGAATCTGAAGAGGAGGTTCCAGTTGAGGCTGGCGAGGAGTCTGACTCTGACGTCTCAGTTGAGGTTGGCCGGAATTCCGACTCGGAGGAGGACTTCGCAATCGGGGCTGGCTTGGACGCCTTGAAAGAGACTGTGTGGCGTCAAAAGATCACCTCATGCCCGGAATACGAGATCATCGCAAATCTCGTGCCCGAGGATGACAAGAGCGCCTCCGTGGAGGAGACTATCAACGCCATCGTCGAGATCACCAAAGACTGCCTGCAAAAGTGGGTTGACGGAGAGAAACGACCAACCGCTGAAACGACGGTTAGACTGCTCGAGAAGATGGAACATGACATTTCTCGTCACGTCGCCGTCACCTGGTCCAGCGTCATGGAACTCGCCAACGCCACGCCCCGTGAGTGGCAGGGAAAGCTACTGGAGTTCACTCTTCAGCTCGAAAAGACGAACGTCAAGGGCCCTGGCTCCAAGCATGATAAGCATTTGACTCATCAGCGCGAGCGGGTATGGACAAGCGGGTCTGCAAGCGCGATTGCCCCCGTCTATCGCGAACTAGAGGAAACGACCGAGGAACCGGAAAATCACAAGAGACGGTCCTCAAAGCGAGACCTCTACTTGGCCCTCTCTCCAGAGCAAGCGGAACGTAACGGGAACCTGATCTCTTTCGGGGCACAATATATTGACGCTACCGCCAGGAAACAGTCTTTTGACAGCAGGCTCCTCTGGGCTATCCACGCCCACATCGCGCCTGCGGTGCGGCCGTTCTATACCCCCCTGTGGAAGAACAAAGGCCGTGCCAAGATCCCGGAGCCGCTCGTGCAAGCCGCATGCCTCCGGCTCAACTACGCCGGTGACAAGCTGTGGGAATGGGCAGTGAAAAAGGACGACTGGGAGCGACGCAACGGTATTCACCCAGACGAAACTAAGGAGCGGGAGATCGGCTGCCTAACCATCCACAACTACAAGGAGTGGTTCAAGGTGCTCGACAAACTCCTCAAGAGCCAGGGACGGGGCAACGTCTGGATGTACCGCAACAAAAGGCTCAGCGACGCCAATGAAGCCCTGCTGGCCGAGACATTGACCAGGATGCATCGGGCCATCAAGACGGGGCCCCAGCCGGACAAGACCATCGAGTGGGAGACGGCTTACAAGGAGAGGATGGAGTTCATTGATAGTTATCGGGTTAATAAAAGCGATCAAGACTCGGATGCGTACTACAGCTCGTCGTATGACCCGGAAGAGGATCTTGACCCTGTGAGCCCAAATTTTAATCGACACGCTTTTGAGCAGCGCCATTTCTCGGGCCCTGCTCACGAGAAGGGTCGGGTCAAGGGAAGGATTCGCAAGTAAGAGGTTCGGGACAGCGGGATATTGACAAAGGATTAGGAGCGCAACATCCCACCTGTTCTTTTCTTTGTTAAGGGGTGCCTTGGTACGCGCAGACAAGATGAGGTTTCCTTGCCTTGGTTTGACTTTAAGAACTTTGCGAATTGGTGTTTTGAGTAATCCTCCTTTCTTCTCTGGTATCGAAAACTCTGGTTAAAACATCAACCCTTACCACCCATTTCACAATAATATATACTTTACTCTCTCTCTCTCTCTCGCTTTGACACTTCTTTTGAATGACGGAACGGCTGGGAATTAATGGAATTCTTTGTCTAGCCATTTTACAAGATCTATCAAAGGAGAAGCGGCTGGTTCCCTGCCGGTGAAAGAAGCGTCGGGATATCGACCTCGGGATCTGAGTCAATTACCCAATCGTGTTTGGGATATTCCTTCCCCAATGAATACAGTATACTCTCAACGGTCCGAAATGGGTTAAGTGCCTCTGAGCCGAACATGTGTTTGTTCCTAGCCTACGATATATAAACAGTACCGAGATTTTCTAGCCTTGTTTGCTCCATTATCTGTCATTGACCATAAAGGGTCACCGGTCCCCAGCTTACTGCTTTTGCCAGCATTGTTGAAAGTTCCCGAAACCCTACCACTCACATTGTAGAAACCCTGATCCTTTCACTCACAATGACAACCGAAGCACAAGTCACCAAGAAGTTTGACTCCTTGAAGCTAGACTCGGAGTCTGATCGCGAAGTAGAGGGAACCCACAAGTATGGCATCGAGTGGCTAAAAGACGCCAGCTGGCGGGAAAACATCCCCTCTCTGCCAGAATACAAGATCATCAACAAAATGCAAGTCGTAGCAGAGGACGACTCGGCCGCCTCGGTAGACGAAACAGTCAGCGCCATCGTCGAGCTCACCAAGCAGAGCCTGCAAACATGGGCCGAGAAGACAAAAGTCCCATCAGGCAGTGTCATCGATTCCATGAAAAAAGCGCCAACCCGCCACGTCGCCGCAACATGGACCAGCGTCCTCGAACTAGCCATGACAGCCACCAACCCCGAGTTCCTAGAAAAGCTCCTAGAATTCTCCACCAAACTCATGAAGACAGACGTCAAGCCCCCTACCGCCCTACACAAGGCCTACCTGGCCAGCAAAAACGAGCGGCTCTGGACAAGCAGGCAAGCAGACCTAGGGTACTACCTCTGGACAGAACTAGTCGATCACACCGATACACAGGTTTACACCGAACCCGACTTCCTCTCTGCCGCCCAACAATCCCGTCTCACCAACCTCGTAACCCTCGCAGCAAAATACGTGCGCGAAACAACCACAGACGGACCCTGGGCCACAGGCATGATATCCTGGGCCATAAGCCAGCACATCGCACCCGTAATCGAACCCGCCGAAAACGACGCCTTCGAGCCCGAACTCCCCGAGTCACTCGTCCAAGCGGCTTGCATCTGGCTAAGCGAGTGTGCCATGCCGTTCTGGGAAAAAGCGGTACACATCGACGACGACCTTGCCCTCCGCGGGTATGATCCCCATGATGTGGAGGAGCTCGACACATTGCGTGTGGTCAACGTGTGCAAATGGAACTATGCGCTGGAAAAGTTCATTGGTGCTCAGAACAGTAAGCACGGGGGTAACAAGTTCATGCAGGGGATGAAGAAGCTCTCGAAAGAAAATTTTGAGTTGTTGTGCAATGCTAATTTGGACTTGTGGCTGGCGATGGAATCGGGAGTGTACACTGATGAGGATATTGATTGGAGGAAGATTAGGGACGAGAGGCTGAGGGAGCATGAGGAAGCGCTTCGTGATGATTATGATCCTCACGGATACATGGGTTAAGTGATGATCAGGCTTTTTGACAGTGTTTTGCAGTGAATTAGGAATATTTCAAGAAAAGATATAGTACCTGTCTTTGGTATCCCGTTCTCTGATGATTGCTGTAGAAGAATTTGACAATGCAGACCAAGATCTCGAACATCCATGTTAGAAGAGCCATGTCTTGGGCGCGGGAAATCAAAAATGCGGCTAGATTAAGGGAGAAGATTTATAAGTGAATAGTCTTATCTGGAAACAAGGGCTTCGAGAATAAAGACATAACTGAAGTTAGCCTTATGATTGCCCATCTTTATTTTTGAAGACAAGAGAGGGCTTCTACCAAGCTTCTCCTTTAATACCAATTCTTCAATCATGTATGATGTTGAGATCTTGTTGTACTTGGCTTATGTGTTTGAGCTATTGGTATTGAAGCACATGGTCAAGCGCCTCAGAGCAGCACTGTGACAGAGCCGGATTCGGACTTATGTGGAGATATATCCGGGCCAAGGAATGCGGCTGAGTGAATTGGTTAGCCTGCTCCGGATTTTCAATAGTCCGGCATATGTTTCGAGGTTTCAGCTGAGATGTGCTCAAATCCGCATGGTTATAAAGGGGATTGAGCTTGATGAGGGGTATGTCTCCAACGTCTCTTCGGTGTGAGGCTTCTCAGAAATTAGTCCTGAAAACTTCAACTTCTCCAGAACCCCAAAGGACGCAAGAATATACCTTGACCTTTTGAAATAGAACGACATGGCAGATAGCGACTTGCGCGTTGCTGACGAGGGGATTACGTGTCTGCACACAGGTGGTGCGAACCCGATTGCAGAGTGAGGCAATTCCAGCTGCCGCTCGATCAGTTATAGAGCGTAACGACTAACGTCATGACTTTCTCAACAGTATCGTCTTTGTGCATGGCCTGGGCGGTCATCCTAAAAGAACGTGGTCGGCAGAACCATCAGGACCGAAAGTCAATGGTCGAATACGAAGCATCTGGAAAATCGGGCTTTCTCGATCCAAAAGTCATACAACGTCATCCGAACCCGCTCCTGTTCCCAGCAACGTCTTTTGGCCTTGTCATCTTCTGCCAGACGACATATCCGAGGCCAGAATCATGACATATGGCTACTATTCCAGCCCTGCTGGTCCTTCGCAAGACAATCTCTACACCTTGAGCAAGAATCTGCTCATCAGTGTGGCCAACGAGCGAATTGGAGCGCCGTCGAGACCTCTGCTTTTCATCGCCCACAGTCTAGGTGGCATCCTGACCAAGTTTGCATTGAGGATATCGCAGGACTGCACCGGTGGGGCCGATGCTTGGATGAAAGCTGTGAGAGAGTCGGCAGTTGGCGTGATCTTCTTTGCGACTCCGCACTCGGGATCAGAACTGGCGAGTTGGGGAGAGTTGTTGCGGCGTATGGCGAGCGTGTTCACTGTCACGAACCCCAAGCTCCTTGCTGCCTTGAACTCGCAGGCGGACAATGGCCAGTTGGAGGAGCTAAGGACGAGTTTTGTCAAAATGTTGGGTCCAAGTTCGGAAGGAAAGTTTCGCGTTTTCAGTTTCCGTGAGACAAAGCCCCTGGTCAATGGACCCGCGGGACCTCTGGCAACCTTGGTATGTTATTCCGTTCATCTGAAAATACCGGCCCTGGTCGTGGGGTCGCTACTCGGGGCGACCATGGCAGACTGCTGACAAGGACCACAGGTTGTCCCACTAGCATCGTCCGACATTGCGTCAGAATGGGCGACTGGCCGGACGGTTGCGGCGAACCACCGCGATATATGCAGGTTTGTCGATGCAAACGATGCCAAGTATACAATGTTCATCCAGGAGCTGAAACGGTTCCTTGATGATGTTAAACAAGCCGGAGGTATGTAATTGATGTTACTTAGTGTCTAGCTTTGTTGTAGAAGTGGTGACATTGACAACCCACCAAGCGAAACTAGGCAGACCCCCTCCCCAGACCCTACTCACGCCCGACGTACGCATATTTCTGCGATCCCAGGCGAGTCCTCACGATAAAAGCTGTGAGTGGATTCTGAGCCATCCCAAATTCGAGGACTGGATCCAGTCCAAGGACATACATACCATACATGTGGTTGGCGAGCCGGGATGTGGCAAATCAACTGCTGCCGCCTGGCTGTTTCGGAACTGCCGACACTGGTGTCCTGAGAGTCGAAGATGCGCCATCTTTTCGTTCCAGTCTGGGAGGAAGGACAACAACTCATCTTCGGCTTGGACCTCCTTCGATGGACAACTGGCCGGTGAGGATGTGTCTGGCGTCGAAGGGTCGCGAGAGTGGTCTCATGCTCATTTGGTGGCGGAGGACCGCTTCCCCTCCAGGTTGAAGGGTATTTCGGCAGTCTATCTCATCGACGCTGTAGACGAGTGTGACCAGAAGACAACTGGGGACTTTCTGCAGTCGCTGTCGGAACTCGTACGGCAAAGCGAAACGGGCCCCGCCAAAGTCTTGCTTTTCAGTCGCCACACCATGCTCTCAAAGATTGACGCCTGTTTCAAGCCCAGTGTGGTGCACCGTATTGAACTGAACTCGGAGGAGGAGCAAATTCGGAACGTGCAGAAGTATATCAAGGCCGGAGTTGAGATATTGTGCGACTCGAGGCCAGGATTGTCTGAGTTCCAGCAACATATGTTCGACGAACTCGTCGAACGAAGCTCGGGCATCTACCTCCTTCCCGCCCTGACTCTTGAGGCTTTGGCAAAGTCCAAAGGCTCCCCGGCGGAAATACGAAAGATCCTCGGCGGCCTACCCCAGAATCTGCAGGCAATATACTCAGATGCTCTCCGCAAGGTCAGCCACCAAGACCGTGAGCGGGTCTCGTGCATGTTATTATGGCTAGTCTTTGCTGTGCGTCCGCTCCGCGAGAGCGAGATCTCGGCCGCCATCGAGTTTTGCTGCGCGAAACGCGATTTCAATTCGCTGAAAGACCTTGACGACGAAGTCAGCCGTGATATTCTAGGCACAAGTGGCATCTCCGAGCTTGTTGGCCCGCTGATCAAGACGACAGCGGATGGGTTCGTGTCAGTGGTGCATTCCTCAGCCAGAGAGTACATCCTGGCGCTGGCAAGCCGTTCAGACTCTGGTGCTGGAGTTTCCTCTGAGGAAAACTCGTGGGTCTGGGAAGGCTTGATTTCGGGAAGTGGGGCCGGGCTGGACCTGCCTACATTAGCTGCGCGCGCCCTTTCCTCACATTGCCTGGAATTAGCCGACTTCATCGAGAACGAGTCGTTCCTTCTCTCAGTAAGCCAGATGAGCTCTGACGCAGCTTCCCCGCCAGGACGACCACAAAAACCACAGGGCGGCGTCCTTTCACTGGTCAAATACTCTGTCGAGAATCTGCCAGACCACATCCGCCAATGTTCCCCACCTCGCGCTCCTCACATATCCTTGAGATCGGAGCCCTGGGTCCGATTTGCGCTGTTTTTGGAGCGAAAGCCACGAGGTCGAGGAGATATCTGGATGAAGACCTTTTGGGCATTGAGGGATCCTACACAGGAGTATGACCATGACCTCACACCGCTTTACTTCTGCTGCGCGCTTGATCTTGCCCAATGTGTAGCTCAATTGCTACCGAGCTCTGGATTTCCCCGTCGCAGTCCAGCTGGAATATTCTGCGAGAGTGCATCTGACAAACAACTGACTAGCCAATATCTCACAGCGGTGGTCGTTGCCTCCATGTTTGGCAACGTGGACATTCTTGTCATGCTTTGTGAAGAGCATCACACACCCGTCAACCTGAACTCGCCAAACCTTGTTTCAGCTGCCATGAGTTCAAGTCCAGCCTTTTCAACACCAGCCTCTTTGGCTCCAGCTTTTTCAATACCAGGCTCTTTAGCTCCAGCCTTTTCAACGCCTGCTGATCCGTTTCTGGGCTTTTCTACGCCTGCCTCTCCAACACCGGCCTTTGTGAGTTCCATCAACCTGACCGATACAAGAACCAACGACAAATCTTCGGTGAATAAATCCATCCGGTCTCGGCTCGGATCTGGAAGGTGGGGTAGCAATGCTGTACAAATAGCGGTACCGAACGAAACAGCGACAACGACGGAGCCCGGCAGTTACCAGCCTCTATTCACCGCTACCAGATATGGCCAGGTGGCTGCAATAGACTACCTTGTTAAGCGAGGTTGCGATCTCTTCGAGGAGGATAAGGATGGTGATACTGGCGGCGGTGCAGACCCTACCAGCACGAGAACGAAAAGAATCGCCCTTGAGGTTGCGATAGACGGCAAGAACCATGCCGCGGCTTCCGCTCTCTACCGACACCACACTAAAGATTGGTGGACCACCCAAAAGCTTTTAGCCAGGTTTCTATTCGCTGATTCACCGGCATCTGAACAAAACTTGCGGCGCCTGAGCTATCTTGTTAAACTCATACCAGAGCTTTTGGGCCCATCCTTGCGGGTCATGACGACGGGAGGGTATTCTGGGACCTCAATCCTTCACATCTCGGCCACATTGGGCGATGTTGCAGTATTCAAGGCCCTCACCGGTCTCTGGAGACGTAGCAACCCGGAGTCGGCCTATTTCCCCTTGGACTCGGAAGGGCGTCATCCACTACACTACGCCGCCAACGCTCGGCAGACTCACAACATTGAATGCATCATACAAACCGACCCCGAGTCACTGCTGTCCACTGACTCTGGAGGCCTAAATTGTCTTTTTTATGCAATCACTCACATGGAGCTGCTGACTTGGTCTGGCCAATATCGGACACAGACTTCCCTCGACGATGTACTGCACGTTTTGGTCGGCCGTGTTAGCTCAGATGAAGCTCGCGATGCCTTGGTAGGGTCAGCCATCACGTCTCTGGTAGATGACAAATCCCGGAACTCATACTCCCGATCTACCGAGCCCTTGCAGCAAAAGATAGATACCCTGCTCTCACTTGCGGCTCCTGGTCTCCGCATAGGCAAGGACTTTTTGCACAATGCCTTGGCGGCTGGTGTCACTTTGGATCTTGTCCTGAAGATCAGCGCGGAGGATGCCTATGATTTCGTTGACTTGAAAGGGCAGAATGCACTACATGTATTCGCCGCTGCAGGAGGGACTTGGAACGGCAAGTCGGGTATTGGTCAATTACTAGAGGCCTTCAAAGGACGGATAAACGACCAGGATTCCAGCGGCAAGACCGCGCTCCATCTCGCGCTAAAGTCGCAGCAATATGGACAGTCAAGCGAGATTTTGTTTCAAGTGAACCTTTTGCTATCTTGCGGTGCCTCGGTTGACGGCCCAGCCGACGACGCCGGGAATTCACCAATCGCCGAAGCTGCTAAGCTCATCATTCTGCGTCGCCGCAACAAGATGCCCAGACTTGGGAACTCCATTCCTGGACTGATCAGCCTTCTTATCTCAAAGACCGGACGAGAGGGTTCCAGAACTGCAATGGAGAGATTACCGAACGAGGAATTGCTTGAACTCATAGGGGCACTGGTAACCCCATTCGGCCGTAATGTGAGCAATGTACACTCGGAGTCTGTTGAGACTGATTGCGAGCTCCTCTCAGCCTCCCTCCCTCAGCAGAAACACTCTTTTTTGCTCGACCACGCCCTTGGTGAAAAAGAGAAGTCGGCTGAAGTGGTGATATTTTGCTGCAAAACCTGGTCCTCGCAGGAGCTTGAACAGGCCATCAACAACTTCGGCACTAAAACCATTAATGGTCTGCTTTACTTGGTGGAAAAGAAGAAGGACAGCAATGATGGACTTGGGGAATTGGAAAGGCTTTGCCAGGCTCGACTGAAGGAGATTTCTAAGTAGATTGTACTTTTATTTTAAGACTAGGGGTCTAGGCTGCAATACACACGTTACTAGTTTTATGGCCGGGATCCACTGCAGACGCTGACAGGGCTCAACTGTCAGGCTACCGTTGCTATGTTTACAACTCCTTCAGAAACCTCCGGAAGGCCACAAGCAATTATTCGGTCAAGGACTACTTGCTTCTGTGTCCATGCAATGACTCCTTGCCATCCCCGTGTGGTCGTTAAAGTCAAGAGTGAATTTTGGACCACGGGCGGCTTGAACAGTTCAGTAGACACAAAGATCGAACAAAGGGCGCGTGTAATAGCCGCGTGTTTGATCAGTCTTTGATGACAAATAGACACCACGTGCCGCCGCGGCCCACGTATGTCTCAGCTGGTAGATAAAACAGCGCCCGAACGTCTAGTCTTATAACTGCTAGTCGTCAACTCCAACAATATTCACACTCGAGCTGACGGCCGCCTCTCAACACTTCCCATGTGTTACAGAACTCACAAACCATGTGGAAAGTAAGTTTTCCCGCCGCATTCAAACTTGGCACCATCCAAGTCGAAATTCAATAGGCACTGACTATCATATTCACTTAGTTTCGTGAACGCCGGAAATGGGGGAGGGACACAACCCCACCGCCCATAAAATCCAAAATCCCAGGCGACTTTCCGCCGGGCTGGCAGCGCCCCTACGCCCAATTCATGGAATACAAAGTCATCGAGTCCCTCACTTCCCAACCCGCCAACAGAAAATCCGTCAAGCGCGCCGTAAACCAGATTATCCGACGAACCTCGCGATGTCTCATCAAAATTGCCGACGACTTTCCAGAAGAAATAATCAACGTAGCCTATCACTTTATCCCCCGCGACCCGTTATCCCGACACGTCCTCCTGGTCTGGGCTTCCCTCCCACGCATTGCCTCTTTAACACCGCACGATAAACAACCCATCTTGATTGACTTTTTCAACACCCTCCGCAAAACAAACGCATAAAGCGGCGATGACCACCTCGACAAGTTTATGCAAGACACCAAGCCAAAAGTCTGGTCCGATACTACAGATATACTCAGAGACCTGATAGAAGACCACATCTTTGATGCACACAATAAATTCTCCTCATATCCCTCTGGCTCCCCCAAAGAAATCGCTGCTCTGGAGAACAAGGCAGCCTTTGTCGCACAAATCCTCGCCACCCTCGGGCCTGAGGAAGAGTAGATCCTCCGCGAATATAAAAAGACATTTACACCCAAGGCCCGTTTGGTCTGGGTTAGTGATCTAGTATCGCATATTCACCGCGATCCAGAGAAATGTCACCCCAAATTTCGAACCCTCCCTGAGCCGCTCCTCCGGTGCGCAGCCTTGTATCTCATCTATAATTCCACAAACTTGTACAAGGAATGTGTAAAAGCGACGAATAAACAGCTCAGCAAGGGAGAGAATCCGGACTTGATTGACATACATGATATGGGATATTGTTCCTTTGAGAAATGGAAAGCTGCACTGCAGATTTGCCTCGACAATCAGCGCGATGGGATGAACAAGCTTATGGATGAACAAAAGAAGCTTTCCGCATATACGGAGAGTTTAGTTGGGCAAGCACTGGAAAAGATGAGCCAAGCAGAACGGGAGGGGCTAGAGCCAGATAAACTTGACTGGAGGGTTGTGAGGGAGAGGTTGAAGGAAGAGGAGGCCGCCCAGCACTCAACGAGCAATAAGGCTGTTAAGCTAAGGAGATTTCGGCCAAGGGTTGTAAAGGATTTGTCAGAGGGTAGGTAGGAACTTGCTGGTAAATGAGGTGGTTTGGCCTCGTCTTAGACAAGCCCATTAGATATTTCTAGATATTTCAGCTTTCCCCCTTCACCAAACTATTAGGACCACTCATACTTCTCTTTCTTTTCTTCACACGACCATTAGTTTGGCCATTCGTCATTTCTCCCTTGCCCACCGCCGCCTCTCCACTGTACAAAGCCTCGTAGATGCGCCCGTCAAGCAATGCCTGATATATGACAGATATCCACGAACCGATCGTCTTCCTCGGCCGCCTCGTCTCCCCATCATGGACGATATGATCCTCCCTCCCCGGGTGCTCCACAACCCCCTGATGGAAGGGAACCCCCAGCTCGTGGCGAATCTTGCGATACAGCGCCCGGGAGCCAGATCCAAGGTGCTTCTCTGTGCTCGGTCGAGCAAAGAAGCGCCTGCAAATATCTCGGTACGTGACAGACGCCTGCTTCTCTACCGCGCATCGCCACTCCTCGGCCAGGTCGAGATCAACAATGGTACCGGAAGAAGACTCCACACTGGCACCGCCCTTCCAGTTCCGCACAAGACCCAAAACGGCAGCATCCCCAATAGCCTTGACCCGGTCGGGGACATCCAACCGCGAAGCATCTTTCCACGCCGCGGGGATCCGCGTGCGCAGATGACCCAAGAGTTTCTCAATTACACTCTCATCAAGATGACCGCCCAAAGTCTCCAGTGTAACCCTCTCCACACCCGCACCCACCTCCTCCAGAAACTCGACCTGCAACGCCCGTAAATCCAACGCCTGGCACCCGACAAACAAACACGCCGCCGCCATAAGCGACAAGACCTCGACCGCCTTGTGCGTCATGCGCGCCGACAAAAACGCCAACGAATTAACACTCTGATTATGCATCTCGGCGACCTGCACGTGCGGACCGACCGGACTCGCCAAAAAGCACAGCTCAGACATGTACGCCGCCATGCTGATGTCGACACCCTTCATGGTAAACGACGTGCTGGGGTCGTCGGCAGCTAGATTGGCCGGCAGCCCGTTGTTCAGCGACGGGTTGATTAGTTCGGTGGACTGGGCGAAAAGCAGGCGGCCGAGCATCTGCAGGGCGAGGCGGGTCTTTTCCATCGCCGAGGTGATGGATGCGGCTTGGAAGTTGGCGCCCGAGTAGACGGTCGAGGTGGACACGTCGACGAGCGGGTTGTCGGCTGACGAGTTGAGCTCGGTCGTTACTTGGGTGTGCGCCGAGAGTAGGTCTTCGAGCTGCGGGCCGATCCATTGCGGGGCGCTTCGGAGGGCGTAGCGATCTTGGGCTAGGCCGGTGGAGGGGAGGCCGGCGGTGGTGGTGGATGAGTTGGGCTTGATTCCCCTGGCTAGGCGGGAGCCTTGGAGGAAGGAGAGGATGTTGTTGCTGGCTTCGATCTGGCCGGGGTGGGGTCGAACTTGGGCCATGAAGGGGTGGAAGCTCTCGGCGTTTCCTGCGAGGCTCTCGACTGCCATGGCTGTGAAGGCTTGGGATAGGACGGCGAGGTGGTGCGCCTCGTACATGACCAGGGCGGCCATGGCGGCTGACAGGGCTGTTCCGTTGACTAGGCCGAGGGCGTCTTTGGGCCCGAAGACCACCTTGGGGATGCCGTGCCGAGCCAGGGCATCTTTTGCGCTCTCGACGACGACGACGGCCACGGCATCGGATTCATGTTTGCGGCTGGTGCTACGAATGGCAATGTCGGGGTTGCCTTGGATTGCGCCGGCGATATAGGAGAGGGGCATGAGGTCTCCAGAGGCAGACACTGTTCCTCTCAGCGGCACGATGGGTGTCATGTCGAGCCGGAGAAGTCGGAGAATGGCTTGGAGGGCGTCGATGGTGACCGCCGAATGGCCACGGGCCGTTGCGTTGCAGCGGACGAGCATGGTCGCCCGGATCCAGGAGGCCGGCATAGCATTGGGTTCATTGTAGCGTGATGGTGTATCCGTAGTCCCAGTCCCAGCGGACTTGTCCGACTCCAACAGGACACCGCATTGGGTCAGCTGCAAGAGGGCGTTTTGCAACTGGTCCGAGTCATTTGTCCGCGTATCGGCACTCCCGCCAAAGCCAGTGGTGACACCGTAGACAGTGCTGCCTTGGTCAAGGTACTCGGCCAGCACCTTGACACTGTCGCGAATTCGTGCAACGGTGGCCTCATCTTCTGTCAGGTGAGGTTGGCCGATTCCTCTTTTCAGCCAAGTTAGGTCTCCTTCTTGAGGTCATGACGTGTAGACTAGACTCACCTCGAAACTGCCACGACGGTGGATATGTCGAGACCTTTGCCAGTGACAATTACCTTTTGTCCCGGTGTGAAGGCCTCGAGATGCGCCCACAGCCCGCTAGCGGTGTGGTAATGTTGATTGGGCTGTGTCATGTTGGAAGGAGAACAAAGATGGTGATTAGAGGTCCAGACAGAACTGAAAGCTCATGCTTGGTCCCAGCTTCTCTATATAGGTTACTCTAATTGGTACATTCATGTTACCTGCAATATCACTTCAACTCTGAGTAAATAACACTAACCGTTTTAGTAGTCTCGGAGGAATTTGTAACCCGAGCGAACAGCTGATAATTGCTGCTCTACTTGGATCGGTAGGTTTAACTGACGTGAGAACTAGGATCGCTAGGCAAGGGAAGCGAGCACATGTACGGATATACCAAGCAAATATCGGCCGGGTGGGTGATACAACAACATAATTATACGATACGGGCAGAGCAGGTTGGGAACTTTGGACCTTTGGTTACACAATGCCTGACTTGGGCCTGGCACCTATCGTGACTCGTGCGCTTAGTTCTCAAGTGCATGCTATACATGGTGAGATGTCTAGGTAGTTAGATCCCTACATGAACATGAAGCACGGATATAAAATGCTTCATTCCCGACTCCGGGTCCAGCCTGCTGCTGCCCCATCTCAAATCTCGAGACCAACTCATCGCCCACGATGCCTCTCACCGTATCCCCCGTAACCGAGCAAGACCTCCCCACCATCGTCGCCATCGACGACGCGGCCATGTCCGGCGGCCCCCTGCCCCTGGTCCGCCAAACCCTCTGTTGCTTCCCCTCCCATGCGTCCTACCTCTCCGACATCCTAGCCACCCTCCGCAGCAACTTTGCCAAGCGCGCCGAACAAGACATGCACTACTACAAAGTCACCGACGACGACGACCCCGACAACAGCAACATCATCTGCTTCTGCGTCTGGAAGATCCACGACACCACCCGCTCTCCTCATCCTCCAAGCCGCGGCACCCGCGCCCAGCCTCTCCGCCCGAGCAATTTCCCCGAGACAAGCCTATCAGCCTACGTCGCCCAGCTGGCCGATGATCTCCGCGCCGACTATTTTCCAACCGAGAGCTACCTGTTCTTCGAGATGCTCATGACGGCCCCTGCGCACCAGCGGCGCGGCGCCGGCAGGCTGCTGATCAAGCATGCGCTCGAGATGGCTGACGCGCGGGGTATCTTGGTCTCGGCTGGACAGGGGTCCGAGGACGGCATCGGGCTGTATAAGCGGTGTGGCTATGTGCCTGTGAGGGAGTTTTGGATGGACATGAGGCCTTATGGGGTTGATGTGGAGCCTGTGAAGCAGTGGATGTTGATTCGTCGGGTGCAGGGCGATGAGATGGAGGGGAGGAGGGGGTTGGAGTCCAAGTTGTAGCACTAGGGTTTAGTACGGCTGTATGTCACGGTGTGTTGCTTTACTCGGTATTCTTTTGCTTTGTCAGTGTGGGTTTGTGGAGTGTTAATAGTGACTAAGGCAGTTAATCAGCAATTGGTATGTTCGTACAAGTGTCTGATGGTAGTATCTTGTCTGACATGCATTGTTCGCTTGTTGCCGGGCTTTACGGACATATTTGCCTGCCAGCCGGAACTTGGTTATTGACCCGAATCGAACTGATATCTAGTTCTTGCTGACCTGATCATCTTGCCAAACGGACTCGAATTAGGTAGAGTTAGCGATAGTGTCCTGGCCTGTGTAACACATTGGGTTTAGGCGAGGTCATATTCATTGCAACATCATGGTCTTACTTGGAACTGGGACATGGCGGTCGCGATTCTTTTCGCTTGTTTAAGGAAAGCAACGAAATAGTTTGTAATGTTTTTTCCTGTAAGAGATCTTTCCCATTTTAGGCATACCAGGGGAACTAAGGAAAGGTTGGTCAACCTCGTCGTGTTCGAGAGATGCAGTGGATCGGACGAAACAAGCAGTTGCTTGCCTCGGATGACCGGGACAACAAGAGAACAGCGGCGGTCAAGCACTCTGTGGTCCATCGCCATCGCCATCGCTCCTCTCGCCCTTCCAGTCCCGTGGCTCGTACTCAACCACAAAGTTGCTCGTCTGCAGGATGCCTCCGGACTTCGATGGGGAACCCTCCTTCCTCAAGATATCCAACTCGCTGCCCTCTGTGCCTTGGCTGGCCGGACGGGTCCGGTGCATGCTGCGCGCGGTGACAGTGACGTGGTTGGTCTCCCTTTCCAGCCTGGAGCTGATCTTATCTGTGTTGCCCGATGCGCCATAGTATTGCTGTTTGGTGAAGATGGTCTTGGTCACGTCCTTGAGGAGGACTCGGAGGAGGGGAATGCTGGCGGCTATGATGGTGACGGTGCTTTCGGCATTGGACCAGTAGTTCAAGGACACGGCATCGTCTGTTTCCGGGTTAGAACTTGGCCCACCGGTTTTGTTAGTGGACTTGTGGAAAACTCACAGACGTCAGTTGACTGCAATCTTGGCATGTAACTCGCTTTGACAAACGATGTCACTCCGGCACTGAGCTAGTTAGATCGGCCATTGTATGCACGGGAGCGGCGGAGAGACGAGTCTTACAAAATACCCAAGCTCATGGCAACGGCGACGCCGATCTTCTCATTCCTCCGCATCTGGAGGTGCCAAATGAGCTTCCAAGGGAGCATAGCCAGCAAGATATCCATTGCCCCGGAATACACGGCGGAAAAGATGTCGTAGTCGATTACGACTTGCATGGGCCAACACGTACCCTCGACGGCGCCGGTGAAGTCCCACAGCTTATCCAGCGGCCAGCAACGGATGTAATTGATCAGCGCCGTAACACCCATAAAGACATTCATGGTTATTATGATGACCCAGATGAGCTTCCTCATCCAACCAACGTCGGCCAGCTTCAGGATGGTGAGGGCAAAGCTCGTCTTGGACCAGACAGACGCGCAGATGGAAAGGGTGCCCGCGACCGAATAGACCTTGAAGATACCTGGAAGATCTTGGAGCGGAATGTCCCACGAGTGCTTCCCGAAGCCCATGGTGACGGTGACGGAGACGACGATGCATGCGCCAAAGATGGCCATCCAGGCGGCCACCAGGAACCAGTCATCCCACCACAGGACCCTGGCCCTGACGGCCCTGCAGTAGAGCCGGAGAGCTAGGAAGATGGCGGACACGGCCGTGAGCGACCAGATGACGGCGTTGAGCTCGGGGCCGAGGCTGTCGTGCGGAAGGGCGGCGAGCTGCTCTGGCGTAATTGGCGGCGGGCCGCCGGGAGGGGGTGACGCCGCGGATGAGGGCGCCTGTCGAGCGATGAGAGTGTACATGATGAAGTCTGCCAGAGTTGCAGTGGTGGACGGTTGGTTGAGCTCTGCGGCACAACATCAATCGGCTTCTACCCCCGGATAGGGCCCTAGTTATGAGCATTTCTTGGGCCCCAGTTCCAAATGATCCATCATCCCGCCGACATGGCACTCCTGGAAACCCCAGATCGGTGAACCCAACCATCACAGGAGGACTAGCCGCACCGGGTTGGTTGTACTTCAGCCCCAGCCAGTCTAGTCTCACCGATGACGCTAGGCCCACCCCCGCGGGGCCTGAGCACAAGGGAAACTTCATTTCTGTCGATCTCACTAGGCTCGACTTGGCGGTATGGGCCTTCGGGAATCACCCCACAGCATCATTTCCCAAGTCCTCGGGTTGGCTCTCGTCCGATTCTGACTCTGAAATTTTCCTAAAGGTTCTAGAACTCTTTTTCGTCCCCAAACCAGGATCGCGAGCATGAGAAAAATCGTCAGGGGCTCAAGTGAAAGAGATTGCCGAACGAAGACCCAGATATCCAATAGTGGATACAGGACAATGAAGGTGGAGTCAGGGTAATTGGTTGAGTTCAGTTCAAGCATCAAGCCTACAAGTCGCTGACTCCCGAGCCCCTATTCCAACTGCACTGCGCATGTGGGTCGGGTTGGTTTTGAGCCCCCGAAGATTAGAACAACCAATTCTTGCGCGGTCTTTGGATCACAGTTGGTCGGTAATAAAGAAGGGACTGACAACCCGTGCGAAAACGAGATCCGAATCCGAGAAGAGCCCCTAAAACATCTCAGGCCAGGTTGTTATATCGTACCTTGGTCGTGTTGCGCTAGCAAGGCTTATTTGCCGGCAGATCGAGAACGCCCCTCCCGCCATCCGTACCAGTGATCTTCATTCGACTATCAAGTCCAAAGAAGCTGTACACTTGCATTTAGCTGTTTTTACACCTCTCAAAACTGTCTGTGTGTCGGTTCTTAAACTGCAAACTGTAAAGAGTACACTACTCCGTACCATGCAAAGGAAGTTCCCGACTGTTTGCTTTTGTTAACTCCGCTAGCGGCATCCCTTCAACCAACCAGATCTTTGGGAGAATTTTTCCGGGCCCATCAAGAAACAACTAGCGTACCCACTCTGAACCGGACCCACAGGTTGATGCTTGGCAGTGGAGACGATGGGCATTTCACTGAATTCACTCGACGTCCCCGCAGAATATTGCCGTTCACAACTCTGATCCACTTTCCATCCGTTCGTCGTCACTCGTCTTACCGTCTGGCAAGGCTTCTTATCTTGCTTCAACATGGCGAGCCGGAACGCCTACCTCAGATACAAGTACGAGACGAGCCGGATCATATACTGGATTGTCCAGACATCAAACAAAATCATTAGGTCCTCCCCCACCAACGCAAGCGTCGATGCTACCATTCACGAGAAGGCCGCCTCAGGCCAGGTCACCGTAGCTGGTCTAGTCGCTCTGGCGAAGCTGATCGGCGGCCATATCGACAAGACTCCGGCTGTCATCCTGTCGCTCTTCCGGTCTGTGATTGACGCCAGAGCAGCCACACACGCTACCTTCCAACAGCTCGCTGCTCAGACGTCAGACCCAGACATCATGAAGAGCAATGAATCCCACAAGCTCTTTATTGACGCTCTCCAGCTGGCGTTCGATGCACTTGGCGGAGATGCCGCACTCAAGGCTGCTACTGAGGTCCAGGGCCAGAAGGCTTCCGGACAGAGCGCAGTGACAGACCAGACCAACGCAGCGACAGTCCAAACCAAGGACGACATGGACCAGATTATTCTGACCAACAAATTCGACAAACTTGACATAGAAGGGATTCAGGAGGCTGATGCTGAAAGTGAGGAGGAAGCTGCCCCTGCCAAATCGACTCCGGCCAGGCGGAAGCAGGTTAAGCCAGGCAAAGGGAAGCAGGGCAAACAACCCAAAAAGCCCAAGAGGTCTGCTGGGCAAGAAGCCGAGGTCGAGCCCTTACCCCTGGAGAGCTATCGCATTATTCAGGATACCGAGGGCCACATGACGGATTATGTCATGGCTGTCTACGAAATGATGCACCAGATAGTGACTCTTCGCTGCAAGATGCAAGAGATCTGGCGCGAGGTTGCCTACGATGGCTTGAATACTGCGGTGGCTGGTGCTGTTTCTCACATCGCCGTCGGTATGGTGCAGCGCACGGCCGCCGCCATGTTCGTTGAATTCCCGGGTCACGATTCATTCGAGACAGTCATGAACACCATCACGCGCGGCAATGTCGAAAAGAGCCAGGGCATGTTCACCGTCCTTCTGTATCGGCAGCCCGCAATGGAAGATTCTGACGGAGAGGAAATCGTCGTGCCAGGAGGGCCTGGGCTCGAAAAGGTGGTCGAAAACCACATCGACGTCAAGGAACAGTTTCTGATCCATGCCTACAATGACTTGCTGGACTTTGTCCTCGACTTCCAGAAGAACCGGACTGGCAAACCCACCAAGAAGATGCTGGCAGAAATCAAGGACTGGGATCCCAAGTTTGACCTCCAACGGGCTACTAACGAAGAGCGAGTGAAATGGCGCCGCTCTTACACTATCAACTGGCTGTATGACCTAGTCAACGTCTTCTCGTCTGTCGTCGTGCAGTGCAATACCCAAAAGAAAGAAGGCCATGTGCTCGAAAACGTGGACTGGTCCACAACCGGTCCCTGGGGAGTGCATCGACTGATCTACGGACTGGAAGACTTTGCTGCCTTCGTGACAAGTCTTGCGATGCAGAAGCCGGCTACGGATATCCGCAAACGGATCCTCCCCCACCACGTCTTCCAGCTTCAGCTGATAGTAGACTCGTGGACCGTGACGCGCGGATGATCCATCAGCACTCTCCGAGGACACATACTTACGCCTCCTCCCCGAGCCTTCCGCCCTCGACGTGATGTCGACTTATTCCTTGATCGGAAGAATGAGCGAGTCATGCACGGCTTCTTGCAAGGCGCGCACGTGCTCGAACAGATGTTGGAAAAGGAGGGTGCTGAGGTGTGGGGACCGGCAGTCAATGAGTACGAGCAAATGATCGAGTTAATTCGCTTGATGCGTCTTGACTTCACCGACTGGCTGGGAGAATCCAAGTATATGCATGGTCTGAACACCATCCCGCCTTCTCGCTTCTCCAAGTCCAACTCCAACGGGCTCTGGGAATATTCTCCCATGCTCTGCGGTACGGGCCTGACCGAAGCTCTTGTATTGGCGTATGAATTCGGGCTGTGGGCATGGTAAGTCGATTGAACATAGTCATTACCTCACGCTACTAGAGTACTAGGTTAACACATTTTCTTCTACAGGGATCGAACCCCCGAGGTCACATACCTTATACATCTCCATAACATGCTATACAAGCGAGGCTTCATCCGCCAGCCAGTCGGTCTCTTCGCCAGCATCGAAGAGATGTTTCCCGAGTGCTTCTATCCGGGCGGCAAGATCCCCGATTCCGACTTTGATCAGGTCCTTTTCCGTCACGTCGCGCGAGCCAACCGCAATGATAGATCCCTCACGCTCCAGAGGAAGGCAGCAGCCAGGACGGCCGGCAACAATCTTTCCAAGCTGTTCAGTGCGGAGCTTAACATGTTCTTCAAGGCCAAGTCGGACCTCCTGCTCTACTACCAAGCCAATTGGGATCCGGACCGTGTCCCGGACGCTGAACTTTACCTGGGATCTGTCCTTCTGGGCTTCCGTCTAAGCGAGACCAAACGCATCATTGACCCAGCGACTGGCGAACCCAAACTGGAAGAGACCGAGCTTGTCCGACGCATGAAAGAGGTGCACCCAGACAGTGTGCTCGATAAGCTGGCTCGGGGCTTACCAATGGCCGAGAGGCCCGAGATGCCCGAGTTACCCGAGAGTGTCCGCCGGCAGATTGAGCAGCAATTCGAGCAGGCGAACCCTGGCTATAGTTCATCTTGGCGCGACCGGCCTCCTCCCGGGGCAGTTGAACCGCGTAGCTGGACAACGAAACGCAGGTTTCAGGGCCTGGAGGTTACCGATGATGTCCTGCTCGAAATGCTCAAGCTGGACATTATGCGTGACGTGTGAGGTGTCCGGCCCATGTCCAGTCTGAATTACATATGGGTGACGGTGCGGATGAAGATCATCTTGTCGCAGATTGAGGAGGCACTCGAAGCTGGCAATTACAAGATGTACCGTGATGTCTACGGGTCGCGAGCTCCAGAGCTCGGCTCGTCGATCCAGAAGAGATACGCGCTGGTGACCAGTGCTTGCACCAGTAATGGCCGGGAGGCGTTACGGACGATTGGGAGCATCTTTGAGGATCCCCGGGCCGGGTTCATGAACCATATCTACTGGGACGATCTGCTCCAGGATCTAGAGCTGCCCAAGACCAAGGCCCGGAGAGAGCAGGAGGAGATCTTGGCGAATGAGCCGAATATGTCGTGTTCTGTCGTGTAAGGTGGAATTTACCCAAGAAGATTCGATACAGCAGGTTTACCTAGGCCAGGATTTGTTCTTGTCGTCAGGCTCAAATGTTTGTACCAAGACTAACGTCTTGTCATAATCATATCCTGAACTTATTACTTGCCCCTAGCCTTCATGTTCACCAGGAGATCCTTCAAGTTGTCAAAAGGCAAGTAATTACATGATACACAGACCCACCACGACCCCACAACAGGAATATACTCTTTCGTCAGTACGGCTCTGTCCAGCCCTGAATTGATCTAGGTCTGGTCGGTACCCTTGTCTGTCCTGGCCTTGTCCCTAACTTCCCCATCTATAGTTAAAGTCAAGATTGGGTTAGGACATATCTCCGGAACCAACGTCCTTTCACTAACGCAACGAATGACCACTTCAGTTTCCTCTGTCGTACCCACCACAATATCGTCTCCGTCGTCGTACATATGTTCCGTCTTGAGTCCAAGGATATATTGAAAAAGAACCGAAACCTCGATCCAATCCTCAAACTTGAGTCTGCCCAAGTTAAAACGCATCATGTTCGCAACTAAGAGGTCCCGGGGGACGACGATAGTTGTAGTATATTTCTCCGAGTTCCAAAAGAAGCACGTAACAAAAAAAGAGGTGACCGAGCGTCCTTGGCATGGTACGTTGGTTTGAACCTGGAAAAACCAACAAGCCCAGCCTGTAGGTCCTGTACCGACACTTTCTGGACAGGAAAAGACTTCTGTTCGAGGATCGCAATGGCTTTCCGGCCAGTATACCGGAATGGAAAATGTAAAAAGCACACCTGGCGCAAAACTCTGGCCCCATTTCAGACGTACTGCCGAATGCCCATTCTCCAACTTGAAACCGGGAATGGCAGACTCTCTAACCAAACTTGGTGGCAGTTTTGATGGAAGAGAGATGGTCTCGGTCGGTTGCTGATACATCCAATGTTCCTCGGGGGTATTGCTAGCGGACGTGCCATCATCGGTCGGCGCGATCCAACAGCTCTCGAAACCTCGGGCAACTTTATAGGGACGAAACAGCACAAGAGAATCTGGTCTCCACCTCACATACTCCGACCCGCGATATCGTCTAAGAGCGACCCCAACCGAATTATCGCCCACAGAGCTGAATAGATCAAGTACAAACCACTGGCCAGAACCATCAAAGCGATTCATCAAGCCGGTGCGCAACTCAATCTCCAAAGGGGTGACTCTCAAGCCCCGGGACGCTGACATGTGCGGTTTGATCTGTATGCCGGAGCACCATGCAAACTGGCTAGGACACTCGGCCAGAAGGGCGGAATATTCCCGGGTGGCTGGGTGCTGGTTGGTCCAGGCGAGAATGCTGAGATCCCCAGTGGCCTGGAGAACTTGCTGCTGCAACCGAGAGAAGGCCTTTTCCCGCTCGCCATAGATGAGCGGCATATTGACTTCGAAAATACCGAGCAAGCAATAAGCCATATCTTCCACGCGTGTTGTCTTCCTCTTCGCGGCCCATGACATGCGGCATGCGACGGAAAAGTCCGACAGCTGCCGTTCCCGGCGGAGCAAGCCGACCGGGATGTTGGTGATGGAACTGATTGTCTCGCTCAGCGTAGACTTGTCTCCGATATACGTCCAGTTTCGATCGTAGAAGCGAACATTTGCGGGCGCAATCAACTCTTGCAACGTCCAGCCCCGACCAAACCACCGGCACTCTCTCAACGCGGATTCCAGGTTCGCATCATCTTCAGCTGCCGTCAAGTCTGAGAGATAGACATAACAGACGGCTGCTTTTTCGTACCAGTAGAACATGGAGTTGATCGCTTCCGAGAGCTCGGCGCTCGCTTGCTTGTCGATGCAGCAGGTATCGACCCAGGTGTACTTGAAGCCGTGTCGGGCCGCGAGATTGCACGTCGACTTGATCTTGAAGAAGCCTCTCTGGTTGATGCATTTCTTCGTTGGGTCGCTGAGATCTTGGAGAGAGACCTCGTCGTCTTCCCAGGTGTGCGAGAGGATTGCAAACGGTGGGAGGTTCGAGTTGTCGTCGCCGATGAACTATTGCAGTTGGGGTACGGTGCTGCCCGTGTCGGTTAAAAGTCTCATGGTGAGGAAGATGCCTTGATTGCTCAGTCCCGCGGATTCGTTCTAATGATGCTCGTGCTCGTGCTCGTCTGTGTAGCTGTCCAAGGGGTGCCTTTGGACCACGGAATTCGAAATTTCCCCTCATTCAGGATTTTGAATACCTTGCGCACCAACGAGCCTTTTCCCCCATTGGACGCCGCCTTGTGGATTGTGCCATTGGTTGACGAAGGCTGCCGAGACCGGCGACCCTCAAGGCCAAGCAGCCAAGGAGATGCCATGTAACCTCTCCAGGGATTCTGGGCACACTTTTCTATACAGGATGGCGAGGCTATCTAATTAATGATATATCTTTGGCATCCACTAGGAACTTGGACTATTTGAGCCTTGTTTCGTTTACGACATGAATCAGGCAAACAAGGATTCACAATCTGCCGGATTAAAGAGCTTAAAGACTTCAACATTTATACCTAACAATAACATCCCTCAAAGGCCATGCATGAGCCACTAGAAATATATACATCGAAAGAAACGGCCGCAACAGGTATGTACCCAGCTCTCAAAGAAAAAAACAGTCTATATATACTTAGTGACACCTCCACGCTACTTTGATGTCATTTTCCATGACCCCGGCCTGCCCTTTCACCCATCAGCCCATTGCTGCAAACCCACATAGTTACAAAACCATGCTTCACCATGCGAGGCTCCTCTTAGACGCCAGTGCAGACGTAATAATCCCTCCAGAGATTTCCGCAGGTCGAGTCGACAAAGGTGTTGTACGACATGAACTGCTTGAGCGTGATGTTGTTGGCCTTGGCGAGGGCCTCGCAGCCGTCGCCCTCGATGACCTTGTGGAACTTTTTGCAGTTGGCCACGAGGCCCGGCATCTGCGGCTGTGGGCCAGTGTTGGTGGGCTCGGCGGGCTTGGTGCTGGTGGTGGTTGTGGGAGGGAGAGCCGCGCCGGGGATGTGGACGCAGACGTTGTAGTCTCTCCAGAGGTTGCCGCAGGCTGATTTTGTTAGGTAAGCATGTCAGTGGTGGCTAGAGGTCAAGGAGAAAGAGGAATTAATTACGCACTCGAGTCAACAAAGGTGTTCCAGCTGTGGAACTGGGCCACGGTGATGGAGTACTTCTTGGCAAGCGAGTCGCAGGTGTCGCCCTCGACGATCATGTGGAACTTGTCACAGTTTTCCGCGAGACCAGGCATGTTGCTCGGGGCGGGAGGAGCCTTGGTAGAAGTCGTCGTGGTCTTCAGGGTCGTGCCGGTTGAAGTTGTCGAGACCTTGGCAGTGGTGGTGATGGTCGGCGGCTTGGCAGTGCTGCTCGTCGTGGTGGGATCAGCCGTGACTTCGCCAATGACGCAGTATTCCTGGCTGATGACAATGTTGGGACAAGAGACGCCCGGATTCAGCTTTTGCAGCTCCTCTACCGAGAGGCCCCAGCTGCTTGCAAAGGACTCGCACGTGGCGCCTCGATCCGGGTTGGTGGCGAACGAGCAGTTGACGCCCCGCTTCAGCATCTCGGGGTGCTGGGCGGCCACGAGGGCAGGGACAAGCCCGGCGGCGCCAACGAGAAGATATGAAGCATACATGGTGAGAGGTGAGTAACTAGTAGGTAGAGGAAAATAACGAGAGACTTGAGTGAGTGCGATGGGTGATGAGTGCTCCAGTCTGTTCTTGCAAGTCGAGCCTGATCTTGTCGATTTTATACACTTTTCACCGACAGAGGACACGCGATACTTGTCCTCTGGCTACTTACTCGGCACTCTCTCCGGGCCGGTGCACCGGGATCACGTACGAGCAACGTTGCGCACCAGTTCATCCAATCTTGATTATCTCTACTACAGTCTACGCTGATGTGAGATCAGGTCACGGACGAGAAGCAGTCCGAACAAGATCAGATGAACCAAGTCAAGGCCGAAGGAAGTCAAGGGTACCCATTCCGAGCTCTACCAAAGTCAAGCAAGGTTTAACAAAGCTTGACCAAAGCTTATACACTAGTCTGGGGTTAAGGCTATCTGTGGCATAAAGGATCTCAAGGCATTGTATCAAACGCCTTGATCAAATTGGGATATGCCGGGATGTCCGTAAAAGCAAAGCAAAATGCCTATCCGTAAGGGGTCCCCTACCTGCTTTGACTTGTGGAAAGCTGTAGCCTGCGAACTAGGTCATCCAATCTCGGACTCTCGTCGGTTGAGCCCCACTTCCCTTTTCCGGACCGAGTTCACAGTCCGATACCGATACACGTGTACGCTCCTCTTCATGTAAGCGAAAGGTACCCCGTTAGGTAAAATATTGGGGGCCAATTGATGAGTATGGTACTGATGCAGCAGTGTGCTGATGTGAGACCGGGGTTGCGGAAACCCAACCGGGAAGCTGGAAGACCCCGCGCTTGGTAAGGCTGAATTCTCCATCACACCGGTCGACTACCTACGACTTATCTGCAGACTATGCACCGGTGGATGGGGCAAAATGCCACGTTTGGCTGCTGCCAGGCTGATATGTTGACTGCCGCTAGGATTGAAGTTGCAAAGGCGCTTAGCTTCCAGGTAATGTACAAGGCTCTATAAGACTATTAAGGTGTTGATATATCCTGTTCGCGGCAGTACACTTTTAGAGTTTTCAGATCTCTAGAACCGCTCGTATCGGACACTTTCTTCTCACTTGTCAGATTTGTTACTTAAAATACAAGTTAGCAATCTAATCTCTCATACTTAGTAAGCAAGTATTATCGGTTTATCGCGGTATAACTGTAAAGCGGGGCAGCGTATAGGCCAATCAAATTAGTCGATAAAAATTTTGGGCTGTTGAAAATTTGAACTCTCCTACCTACAACAAACGTCCTTAGCATACCCACAATCAATCCTTTGCTGTCCTTTATGTTACACCACACAACAGCGCCACGAGAAGGTGTCCGGAAGATCAGACGTCTACCCCAGACTCGTGCTGTCCCTTGCAGAACCCAATTCCCCTTTCTCATGGCCGGATCCTTCCCAATCATGCAGCGCGGTACATCCTTGCCTTCCTTGCGACAGCTCGGACATAACACGCCCACGTGTGGCCAAGCGCGGGTCATCCGGCACCATGGACTCGGACTCAGTGTCAGTCACCCTTCCGTCTCCTAATTATTTGGACAACTTGAATCTGGCATCAATGTTCTAGAACTTGGAAAAGGGCCTTCTTCCGGAAACGTTGCATTTCATGCGACGGAAACTCGATAATATTTTCATCTCCAGCGGGCGCAGACTTATTCCGAGTGATGCTGCCTGCCTGCTCCGAGATTAAGCGGACCCGGCACAAAGGTTGCGGTCAAGGGGTCAAATGGGAGTCTCTCTGGGAAACACAGCGGGCTTTCAGGCGGAGAGTCACGCAGTCACCTCGAGAAGAACAGAAGCGATGATCGACGGCCCACGACGATATAAAGACTTGTCCATCGCCATGAAAAGTCCAGGTTACAGGCAATCAGATTCAGTGCGCTGCAAGCTCTCCTTCCCTGCGTGACAGCTTCTTCAAGCACATTGTGTGCTCTTTCACTCTTTCACTCTTTCATTCTTTCACTCCCTCCTTCACCATGCATCTGCCTCTACCAGCCTGGCTGGTAGTGGCACTCGGGGCCTCTGGCTTCCTTGCCTCGCCGGCCAGTGCTATTCGCCTTGGTGCCAGTCCGACATACGAGAACAGCGGCGTGTGTCCGAAGCGATGCAGCGATTCTGGGCCCAACGTCAACAAATGGCCCGTCTACCCAGACATGAAGCAGCTCAAGAGATGCTCGGAGAGCATGTTTTACAGCTTCAGCCTCAACGACCCCGTCGACAATGGTGTGGATGGCGCCCATCGCATTTCGGCCTGCACCTCGTCAAATGCCAATAACACCAAGGACGCCCATGACGCCTCGGTGGCTATTGAGATGGTCTCTGCCAGAGCCGCCAACGATTCCTCCAACTCTGACGTCAACTTCAAGATTGGATGGTGGCAGGAACAGCCTGGCGGGGTCGGAGCGGACCACCAGTCACTGATCAGGCAGCTCCGCAGCTACTTCGACGGCGGACACGCATACTCGGAGGACCAGCCCTTCACCATGTTCGCCCGCTCGGGCAAGGCCACCCTCGGTGTCTACGTCGGCCGCGCCCTCAAGTCTCAAGAGATCAGTACCGTCGCCCTCAAAGCCCTAGAGGAGCGGATCTCGTCCCTGGGCGCGTCGACCCCGGAGCTAGCCATGCAGCTGTGCGAGCCCGACTACAGCGGCGCCCACGTCTTTGGCCTCATGCTGTCGACAAATGGCACCTTTGGTGCCGCCCAAGAGGCCATCAAGGGGTGGAGCCACGCACAGTGCCTTGCATTGCCACACTCTACCGACATCAAGCACAAGGTGCACTTCACCATGCCGCTCCCGTCTGTGGTGCTTGCCGGTCTCCTTGGCAACACGACGGGCAATTCAACCAGCAACACGACCAGCCCAGCTCTGCTGAAGCGTCGTGCTGCTGCCCGTGGCCTCGACCTCAATCCTCGCGCCGAGTGCCGCACAATCAAGGTCGAGGACAATGACATTTGCGACACGCTCGCAGCCAAGTGTGGCATCTCGAGAAAGGACTTTGACAAGTACAACGTCGGCGACGACAAGTTCTGCAACGGCCTCAAGCCCAAGCAGCGCGTCTGCTGCTCGGCCGGGACCATGCCCAACTTTGCTCCGCCTCCGAATGCCGATGGCTCATGCTTCAAATACAAGGTTGTGGCAGGAGACGATTGCGACAAACTGTCGGCCGAGTATACGCTCTCGCGCGACTTGCTGAACGAGTACAACAAGAAGACGTGGGGCTGGAACCCTTGCAAGGAAGGAAACTTTTTGTTTGAAAAGGCCGTCATCTG
Organism: Rhypophila decipiens; assembly: GCA_033297075.1. NCBI lineage: Eukaryota > Fungi > Ascomycota > Sordariomycetes > Sordariales > Naviculisporaceae > Rhypophila > Rhypophila decipiens. The sequence continues at coordinate 50,568 of MU858168.1, forward strand.
CCTGAGCAAAGGCAGGCCTCCATTTCCAGACAACCTTGACGGCGCTGATTGCGGGCCACAAAAGCCTGGCACCAAGGACCCCAAGGACGACTCAGACATCTCCAAGATGAACCCGTGCCCGCTAAACGCCTGCTGCAACATATGGGGACAGTGTGGTATCAGCAAGGACTTTTGCGTTGATACAAACACGGGAGCTCCGGGCACGGCCGAGCCAGACACGTATGGGTGCATCTCCAACTGCGGCATGGACATTGTCAAGGGCGATGGCGGTGGAGCGATCCGTATTGGCTACTTTGAGGGCTACTCGATGAACCGGGAGTGCCTCTACCAGGATGCTTCCCAAATCGACAGGAGCGCCTACACGCACATCCACTTTGGCTTTGGCACTCTGACGCAGTCATTTGAAGTCGAGACGGGCGATGTCCTGTCGACCTACCAGTTTGAGCAGTTCAAAAAGATCGGCGGCCCGAAGCGCATCTTGTCCTTTGGCGGCTGGGACTTTTCCGCACTGCCCGCCACCTACATGATCTTCCGCAACGCCGTGGCTGACGCCAACAGGCTCAAGGTAGCGACCAATATTGCTAATTTCATCAAAAAGCACAACCTTGATGGTGTCGACATTGACTGGGAGTACCCCGGCGCTCCTGACATCCCGGGCATTCCGGCCGGTGACAAGGATGATGGTGCCAGGTACTTGAAGTTCTTGGTCACCCTCAAGAACCTTTTGCCGGGCAAGACCGTCTCTATTGCCGCGCCGGCATCGTACTGGTACCTGAAACAGTTTCCCATCAAGGAGATTAGCGCAGTCGTCGACTACATTGTCTACATGACCTATGATCTTCACGGTACGTTACCCCTCTGACTCTTGCTCACCCGCTCTTACGCATATTCCTCTAACCGTCATCATGCAGGCCAGTGGGACGCGGGCAACAAGCACTCCCAGGAAGGCTGTGACACGGGCAACTGCCTTCGAAGCCAGGTGAACCTTACCGAGACCAAGCTGTCGCTAGCTATGATTACCAAGGCAGGCGTGCCTGGCCGCAAGGTGGTTGTCGGCGTGACGAGCTACGGCCGCACCTACAAGATGGCCTCGGCCGGCTGTTGGGGACCAAAGTGCCAGTACTTGGGAGACAGGCTCAACAGCCCTGCCAAAGCGGGCGTCTGCACAGGCACCGGAGGATACATAGCAGATGCCGAGATTGGCGAGATCGTCGGGAACAAGAAGCGTGCCAGCCGCGTGGTGACGAGCTTCGTCGATGCCAGCAGCAACAGTGACATTCTCGTCTACGACAATGACGAATGGGTCTCGTACATGAGCCCGGCCACCAAGAAGACGCGCGCGGCTCTCTACACGGGCTGGGGCATGGGCGGAACCACGGATTGGGCGACCGACTTGCAAAAGTACCACGATGTGCCCGCGCCGGCCAAGGACTGGGCCACGTTCAAGCAAAAGGCGCTCACCGGCCAGAACCCCAAGGACGACGACTCACGCAGCGGAAACTGGACCAGCATTGACTGCTCAAACGACATGGTAGTTCACGAAAAGAACTACGACGTCGGCGAGCTGTGGAAGGGCCTGGACGGCGACGCCGCATGGAAGGACGTCAAGCGTGTCTGGACCAAGCTCGACAGGCCGCGGTTCGAGAGCGGCGAAGACAGGACTCTCACCTTTTTGAACTCTGTCCACGGTACGCTCAAAATCGAGGGAGGTTACGATGGCTGCACGAGCATCTTGGGCGGCCAGTGCGAGTCTGATGGCTGCTCCAAAGGCATGGACGGCCCGCTTTCAGGTCCTGCCGCCCAGCTGATCTGGAACTCGCTCGTCCTGATCCACGACATGCACAAATCGTACGACACGGCTCTCACCGGCCAAGCGGGCTCCTTTGCGACCAAGGTCGATGACATGGAGAACACGTTTGCCCCGGTCCCGCCGCCCCCGGACAACAAGTCGCTCTTCATCCTCCTCGATCTGCTCACCATGGGCACCCTGACGGCCGCCGGACCTTTTTTCAACAACTTCATCCTCAAGCTGCCCGCATTCTCCAAGCCGGGCGGCACGCTGGGCCCCAACTCCAAGGACACCACTATGACCCTGATCGGCCAGTCAGTTGGTCTAGCCAAGGATGCGAAGAGCGCACCCAAGCCGGCCGAATGGACCCAGAAGAAACTAGACAAGTTCTCGGCTTTCATGGGCCAGATCATTGAAGGCTGGCAAGACATCAACATCAAAACCCTTGAGAAGGTGCTCAGCGGATCCGATGCGTCGCTCAACGTGCTCGACAAGCTCCTCGCCAACGGCAACTTTTACCCCAAGGGCCTGACTCCAAAGTCTGACCTCGATCTCATCAAGACCATCCGCAAGTCCTTTTTTGCATATGCGATTCCGATCCTTTGGTTCAAGGCAGGCTACTACCCCTTCATCATCGACTCTGGAGCTCCCTGCCCTGGATCCGTCAACCCAATCACCAAGTACATGGACGAGAAGGTGCAGCAAGCGACGGGCGTCTGCCACAACGGCCGCATCTACTTCCTCGCCATGGTGGACGGCGATGCGCACGAGTGCACGGAGGCCGACTGCTGGGACAACAAATTCTCCATGCCCACGGGCCTTGGCGCCCTCGACGGTAGTGACTTTGGCGGTGTCACCAAGGACGACATCGTCAAGGGAGCCATCAACACGTGGATAGCGAACAGCATGAAGAATGGCGCCGAGCCCGGCAGCGTCGACGTTGACGACAAGGCCGCCATGGATGCGCTGTTCAGTCAGGATCTCACCACACCAGGCTTTGTCTCCCTCCCTGTCTGCAGCCCCGGAATTGCGTGGAAGTCGTGGGCCGAGTCTGATGGGGGTGTCGGCTCTCCCGGCAAGGGCTCGACGCCCAACTGGCCGTGCGACGCGCCCAAGGGGACTTCCAAGTGCGGCGAGTACGAGTACGACGAGGGCAACGACACCAACGACGACTCGCCGCTCGTGAGGGACTGCGAGCAGATCATCCGCAACATCCAGGGGGACACCGAGACCGACTGGGACCAAGACGTCGTGGGCAAGCCTTGGAGGCACATCAAAGCCGACGGCTGCAGCTTCTCGTTCAGAGCTTCCAAGATCAACGGCAACTCCAAGTTTTACGTCGGCGGACAGAACGTCATTGACCTGATCGAGCAGTCCGTCAAAGACAAGGCCAAGAATCGCAGGATTTCTGCCAGTGGCCACATGACCTGCGGCGGCAGCGCGGTGAAGCAGTGGACCGAGTGGAAGATTGAGAAGGCGTGAGTTGGGGGGTCGTTGTGATGTTGGGTTTGCTGGGCTGTACATATAGATAGAGTGGTCTGTCGGTTACTTTTTGCATTTCTTTTGTCATGGTTATAGCATTAGACTTTCTTATACCTCGCCGGAAATTACACCATCTTTGTACATAGGTGCATACTGCAATTGAGTTAGTTTTGATTAGCTTGGCTATTGATGATAATAGGGTGAAGAAGAGGGATTGAGGCTCCCCTTGAAGGCTGTAGTGACAATATCATCCCAGAGATGGGAACTCCATCACGATAGTGATCTCTTTCCCTGGTATGCTTAAAATGGAAGTGTTACAGCTGGAGCCTCTTCTACGCTCAGAAGCCCAAATTTCCCCTTATGTCCGGATCTTGGGCAGGCGTTAACGAGCCTTCCTTCCATTGGTCAGTGGTGCCTTCTGGGTCACTGGCTGGCCCCCGCCGCCGGAGATCAGCGGTCCCCGAGCTGGCGCCTGTTCAGGCACCTCAAGGATGTTGTCGCGCGCGTAAAACACCAAGCCACTCTCCATTTGTTGTCCGAAGTTGTCGCGAGACATCCGAACCGATTCCGCGGACCTAACTACCTGGTAGCACCTTCCGTCCTCTTTCGAACACCTGCATACGTAGCGGTACTGCATGCATTCTTTCAACCAACCAGCCATGCCGGCAGCGCACCATCTTTGTCCCGTCAGAAAGCACCGCGCCAGCTGAGCTTGACCTCTCACCATGACGGATATCCGCCATATGCAGCCAGACTGTGGCTCAAGCTGGCCGCAGCAACAAGATATCGTATGGTTTGAAGCAGGCTGCCTTGGCGTTCCCGCTAGGTCTAATTCGGTCATGCTTGGGACGAAAGTGCACATTTCGGCGGACCCAAGTCGGTTCCTCTCCGAGTCCCCCACGCGATAACGTTTTCCGAACATCGTTCTGAATCCTCATTTTATTCCAAGCTTCCACCTTCAGCCATGACGAACTATTCACGGCAGGGCTCTCCCCAGAACCCCGAGCTGGACGACTTCCTCGCCACGCTACGAGAAGCAGCAAAGAACGAGTACGGTCCAGCGTTCCGAGCGCTCCAGAATGAATCGACCATCGTCCATGTTTCACGCTCTCTGGCCGGCACTCCCAATCCCGAGGGCGGGTCAAACGTTAGGGCTAGAAGCCCAGAGCCTCAAGACTACACGGCCAAATGGCCTGAGCCTGATAGCAACTTGTACGCCATGACTCTGTGTTTAAGGGTCTAGGAATGCTAACAAATTGCGCAACTCAGCATTGGGACGATCACCGAACAACTCGGTATTCCCCGCTACTGCCGTATTTGCGGCGCCAATGACGCCCATGATACCGTCCATCCAGCCAGTCTCGTCATGTGCGCCGGATGTGGCGGGGCCCGTAGACCGGTACACAAAAAGTGCCTCCGGAAGTCCCGCGATCACTGCCTCGTTCCAAGCGGATCAGGGACAGGGACCAGTGACTGCGAAGAGGTCCCGTTCAAAGAGTATGCCTATCTGACGTGGCTCCTGGACTCGAATCACTTGCAAGGACAAACCACTTCCCTCCACCTGGAGGACTTACGGACAACATGGTTTGGGGTGCCTCACGATCAGAGGGAATCGCCTCCAAAGATTTTTGTCTGGCCAAGGCTTCAGCATCTACTAGCCAATGCGTCCGATCAGCCACATTACCAGTATCCTAGCCTGGTTTCATTCGTTGGTGACACAGGGTCGGGAAAGAGCACCATCATCAAAGCCATGATTCGGATGCTTGCACCGCAGAACAGTACCCGATATCAGGTACCAGTCCCCGGGACAGGTCAAGATCAGTTCACGTCAACAAGCAGTGATGTTCACTTGTACGCAGACCCCCGGACGATTTCGAGCGAAGTTCCGATTCTATTTGGAGGTAAGAGGAATTTACTTAAGAGAATCCAGTCACTAGGCCGGTTGAGCTGCTCCTAACAAGTGTCTTCGGTGTACTAGACTGCGAAGGCATGGTAGGCACAAGCACCCCAGTGTCTCACCGGGTCACCAGCGCCGAATACAGAAACCAGCGCTCTCATGTTACCCGTCGAGACGCTAGAGAAATGGATGATTTGGTCAAGGAACACAGGAAAAAGGCATCCGTGGAGGCTATTTTGACTTGGGCTCGTACCTCGCAGCCCCCGGCGCTCGCGACTCGGAATCAGGGCGACGCACCGTACGATTCGTCAAGTGAGTTAGAAATGAGGTACTCCGAGGACTTTTCAGATTTCTCCGACGGCATGAGCGACACATCGGCCTCTGTTATGGAGCCAATCTTCAATGTTCAAGCCGACTCACGCGACTTGATCACAACGAACCTCTATCCGCGATTATTGTACGCTTTCTCCGACGTTGTATGCTTTGTAACGTCAAACACGCGGTATGTCGGCACTATTCACTTTTCTGTTTGCGCTTCATGGCCCGATAGCTGACCAGACTCTCGGACAGGGAATCACAAAACATTCTTTGGCGGCTTTTCGACTGGTCCAAAGATGGCCTCGAGCGTACTTTCAACCAACGAGTACGACCGGGACTGATCATCATTGTCAACAAAAACTCGTTGGACTACGATGACATGCTGCCCAACGTCGACAGCACGACGGACCAGTTTTTGAAAAGCGTCGAGTGCTCGAGCAAGTTTCAGGAATATCGACAGAAGTGGAGATCCAGGCAGCGAAAGATCAACACTGCCGCGGATTTGATTCAGTGCTATTACGACGACTTCCGGGTCATTTCGCTGCCGCTCCACTCCAACATGCCGTCGACGGCGAGCCGAGTCTCGAGGCAGATCAAGCGGCTTTACCACGAGATTCGCACCCTGTCCGACAATATCCATTCCCGCAGGAAGGCACGCGATTTGGTCATGGACGTTGCCACCTTCAATTCCTATTTTACAAGGTCGGTCGAGATCCTGGCGCGCGATCATACCAGCTCGCTCGACTTTCATCCTCTCGCCGAGGACGACAGTCCGCTCCCGACGAGGTTTAGCGAGCACATGGCGCTTGTTCTCGGAAAGATGGCAAAGTCGGCGGAATGTAACGCCGGTGGCGAGCTCGCCATGGTCAAGAAAATCGCCCCCTTTTTGGCATGTACTATCTTGTGTCAGATTACAAGACAGCGAGATCCAGGTGAGACCCGACTTTACTGAAACACCACTGGAGTGGCAAGCTAACGATGGAGGATTGACCAGACACACAAACTCTTCGCGAGCAGCTCGTTGACGAGGCATGCCGTGGCTTGGAACGGTTTCGCAACAAGTTTTGGCGGTGCGAAGCTGTTTCAAATGGGTCTCGGTGCCAGAACTACTGGGAGAGCCACGGAAAAGGTCACCAATTCGAGCACGCGCAGGAAGAGGAGCAAAGCGCTGGAAATGGCGGCGCTCGCGGCCCCGGCGGAGGTTTGGTGGCGAACAAGTCCAAGACTCCGCCGCAGGTGAACTTGGTGGTCGGCCAACACGAGTGTTCCTACGGATCGTATGTCGAGGAGTTCCGCGACTCACTCTGGTCGGCCATTTACATGTTTAGCAAAGGCAGACAAGATATTCGAGAACGGCTGGTTGCCTGTGCCAAAGGCCTGGGTCTAAGCCGCCTCGAGAGCCAACGAACCTGCCTTTCCTGCCTTTCGAACTGCCCGACCAACGTTCTTCCGTGCGATAGACGACAGCGTTCTTCTGTCAGCAGCCGACGACAGCATGCCGTCTGTGAGGATTGCATCCGCTGGCATACCGGCCCTTCCCAGTCGTCTGGGTGCGTCATTGGTATCGAGAGCTGCCCGCTCGGTTGCCAATTCCGCGAACCTCCGTGGATGATTAGGGTGAAGCCGATAGAAGCCCAATCCAGGATTCTCGTTCTCGATGGGTAAGTTGCTGTCTCCAGTGACCTGTGTTCGCTCAGTGCTTTGCCCCCAGCTGACGTCGGTTACCATCACCAAGCGGTGGCATTCGGGGAATCGTGGAACTTGTCATTCTTTCGAGGCTGATGGATGAGATCAAGTTTGATATTCCCATCCAGCAGCTCTTTGACCTTGTCATTGGTACAAGTACAGGTACTTATCTAGTTTCCCCCTGCATCTGCCGGGACTTTCCAGACTTTCAGCTGACACTGCATGATAGGCGGGATTATAGCACTGGGAGTCTTTGAGATGGGATGGACGCCTGCCCAAGCGAGTTTCGAGTTCCGCAAGCTCGCACACCAGGCATTCACCAAGAAGCTCCGGCTCCGAATCCCTGTGGTCAAGTATGTAGCCGAGTATTTTTGCACGTTCCGATACCAAAGCACAGGGATCGAGAACGCTCTCAAGGACGCGTTTGGTTCCCACCAGTACCTATTCGGTCAAAGCCCCGAGGCAGGGTCGCCCCCCGGCCGGGGAGATGATGTCAAGGTCGGCGTCGTCTCCTGCATCGAGGGGCGTGATCAACCCTGCCTCATAGCGAATTACAATCGAAACCCCATGCAAGGGAGCAAGAATGGTATGCACCTTTGTTCGACATGAACCGGCTGGACTGGCGAGCTAAAATATTTATCTCACAGCCGACTACTTGCAACGCGAGGAGAACCAAAGACGAGATTTTAAAGTCTGGCAGGCGTAGGCTACCACCCCACCCCTCCTTCGAGCTTACATACCTTAGCACGCTGCTGACTTTGTACTAAATCATCCAGGGCTCGAGCTACTTCGGCGGCGCAAACGTACTTTGAGCCGTACATGCATAAACCAACCTCCAAGGTCTATGTAGACGGCGCCATTGTGAGAAACAATCCCGTCAGGGTTGCTCTGGAAGAAGAGAAAAGGATATGGGGATCCGAAGTACGCCCAGACATTGTCGTCTCGATCGGAAGCGGCATCTGCGTCGAGGAATCCGGGGACATACAGCAAAGCAAACGCAGTGGGGGGACTTGGAAAAAAGTGCTCCCGGCAAGGGTCAGAAAGATGGTGGACACGGGCATCGACATGGTAGCGAGCACTCTGGATTGCCAAAGGGAGTGGGACGAAGTCGTGCGAGTCAATCCACAACTCTCGGGCAGATGCCACCGCCTCGATGTTGGTATTTTTGACAAGAAGCTCCCGGCGCTTGACGACGTCGACAAGATGGACGAGCTCGAGGAGCTCAGCCGAGCGTACCTCGCCAAGAACAGCGAGACCGGTCAAAAGTACTTTCACAAGGGGTACAATAGCGCCTACACCCATCTGCGCATCGTGGCGAGGAGGCTTCTCGCGGCCTTGTTTTACTACTCGGACGCCGCCTCGCTGGACGAGAGCCCTCAGGACCCGAAGCGTCTGACCGGTCTCATCCACTGCCGTCTGCCCCCGTCGCCTGGTGCACAGAAGCTGGTGCGTGCGGCCAAGTTCAGGGTACGGGAATGCCGGACCGTGAGGTCGAGGCACGGGATCGATCAACCGGTGATCCGAGAAGTGTACATGGTGAGGAAATTCGATCCTGTTACGCTCGAGGCGCATGTACTTTTTGATATTTTGGCTGGGTCCTGGACGAGGACCATTGAGGTCTCATTTCCCTCCAGCCGGGACTCTGGGTGGGCCGTCATTAGCGGCTTCTAGGAATCTAAGGGTACGGGGGGTAGCGAGGGTATTAAGGCCAGGAAAAAAATCACTTCGGTACGGAGGTCCACTTCAAAAGTTCTGCGCAATGCCAAGCCAGCTACAGCCCCTTTTATTGCATACCACCCTGGCCTGTCCATTCAGCCACGTAGATCTTACCCCTCAAGTTCGCACACATACACACAGACGCACACAGATACAAACAACTCAACCAGAACTGCTACAATGGCGCCAAATACCGATATTTCTACACGTGCGTTTGTTGTTGCTCTCAAATCTCCAATTGGTGGTCTCTCCTCAACCGAAATTGCGGAAAAAACTGGCCTTTCCGTGAGCACGATTAACCGTATCTATGGCCGGGCCATTGAACGCGGATTTGACCCTAATCTACGGCCCTTGGTTATTAAAGATGAATGGGTTGAAGATGCTCCTCGATCTGGCCGCCCGCGCAAACAAACGCCTGAAACAAATCAAAAAGTTGTTGCTAAGGTGCGCCAAGACCGATATGGCCGTGAGAAGTCTTGTGCTGATCTGGCTGGCGAGTTAAGTGCGGAAGGTATCAATATCTCGGCTACAACAGTCTGGAGAATCCTCAAGCAAGCAGGATTCAAGAAAACCAAGCCAACGAGGAAGCCTGGGTTGACGAGGAAGATGAAGGAAGAGCGCCTTAAGTGGTGTATTGCTCATAAAGACTGGACTTTAGAGGATTGGAAGCGGGTTATTTGGTCTGATGAGACTGCTGTTGTTTTACTCCATCGCCGTGGAGGATATCGAATATGGAGGAAAACTGAAGAACGTTTTCTTAGAAGTTGTATCCGAGAACGATGGAAAGGATACTCTGAGTTTATGTTCTGGGGCTGTTTTACGTACGATCAGAAGGGGCCCTGCCACTGTTGGCTTCCAGAAACCAAGGCTGAGAAAGAACAAGCGGCGAAAGATCTTGAAGACTGGAATCAAGAGTTGGAGCCTATTATGCGCGATACTTGGGAGCTTGAATCAAAGATGGGAAGACTCTCATTAACAACAAAAACCGGAAGAAAACCAAAATGGCGATGGAATAAGAAGAATGGCAAGCTTACTCGAGGATCCAAAGGGGGTGTGGACTGGTATCGATACCAGACTAAGATCCTCATACCGAAACTCCTCCCTTTTGCTACTAGCTGTGGCCCAGATATACTGGTCCAGGAGGATAAAGCTCCATCACATATCCACTACGCTCAACAACGCATTTACGATATGTACAAGATTAATCGTCTTCTTTGGCCGGGAAATTCGCCTGATCTTAACATGATTGAGCCTTGTTGGCCATGGATGAAGCGAGAAACTACCAAGAAGGGAGCTCCTAAGACTAGGGCAGAGGCTGTACGAGCATGGGAGCATTGTTGGAATGAGAGCCTCACACAGGAGCGTATTCAAGCGTGGATTGAAAGGATAGTAGAGCATATACAGCAGGTAATAAAGTGCGAGGGAGGTAATGAGTATAAGGAGGGTCGTAAGAAAGTAACGGTGGATCAGGATGGCTATGGTGGCTAGGGTAGTATGCAATAAAAGGGGCTGTAGCTGGCTTGGCATTGCGCAGAACTTTTGAAGTGGACCTCCGTAATGGCTTTGAGTTTGCTTTGATAATATGTGTTGCTGAGCTTCCATGTCAGTCCAACAAACATTCTGACCAAAAGCCTCGGTTCTCAGGTCTCAACAAGCTTTTGCCTAGGCGGGAGTGAGCCGTTGAGGTGCTCCACAGAGGTTCATTGAGGTGGTGGATCTCTTGGCATGGGTGGGTTGGGGGTAAGAAGAGGGGAGGAAAAACTAACGATTGCGCCATTACTTGGTTGGCCTGGGAGCGTTCACCTTGGTCCCCTATTTTCGTAAACAAACAAACCCCTATTCCATATCCATCAGTGTTCCTGGTCACCTAGTTATTACGAGTACGAACGCATATGAGAGTTTCAGTCTTTCTGCCTGTTGGCTTCAGTTTGGTGACCAGGATTGCAATTCTCTTATCTTGGTCCGACCAAGTCCGACAGCTCCGGCCGGCTATCCCGGTCTTGGGGAACAAGGTCATTTAATCCACCCCCAAAGGTACCCCCATACACTGACTTCCTTTCATAGCATAGAGTGGGCACCAAGAGCTGCAAACGTACTCCAGCGTTGTATGGAAGGATCTGCCAAAGGAAAACGGTGAAAAACACATGGGGCCGGCAGTTTCTAGTCTCTTCCACCATTGGATCACAGTGGGTAGCCATGCGGACCAAAGCTTTGTCAGCTGTGGACATAATCGCTCGTGTAACATGAACCCAGACTAGTACACTATCCAGTGTGGGTGTTTTAGACCCTTGCAGCGGTACTACACTGTTTTTCTCTCTCTCGAACGGTTGGCCCTGCCAATGAATAAACAAATACGTACCCGAGACAGGTCCGAGTCTCCAGCACACCTCGGGACCAGGGAAGATAGCCCCATATATGGTGGAATGGGACAAGGGAGAAGCCTGTCCCGGTCCTTGAGATGTCGATTTTCCACTAGTCCTATAACACGGCCCTTCTCCTTACCGCCGTTACCGGTATTAGGCCGACGACAGATGCCATGCCTATAAGAAGCGACCCTTCGACTTCCTTTCCTCGCCAGATTTGATCTCTTGAAAATACCCAAGTTTTTTTCTAGACATCTCAAGATCAGTTGAACATTGCCTAGCATGAATCAACTCTTCAAGCTCGCCGCCCTCGCGGCCCCAGCCCTGGCTGCCGTTGTCCTCCAGGAGAACGCCGCCTTCCGCGTCATCGAGAAGGACGTCGCCATCATCGGCGGCGGTGCCAGTGGTGCCTACGCCGCCATCCGTCTCAAGGAGGACTATGGCAAGAGCATCGTCCTTGTCGAGAAGGAGGCCGCCTTGGTTAGTCCCCATACCACCCACAACATGTGAACCCAAACTAACCCCCCATAGGGCGGCCACGTCGACACAATGACCGACCCCGACACCGGTCTCCCCGTCGACTTTGGCGTCGCGGTCTTCAGCGACTACGGCCCAGCTCGCTCCTTCTTTGAGCGCATGAACGTCACCGTCGGTCCCCAGATCCGCGTCACCCTGGCCAACAAGTATATCGACTTTACCACCGGCCAAACCGTCAACTACACCCCCGCGTCATTCCCCACCGGCACCCTCCCCGCCTTCCAGCGATTCTACAACGCGATCAAGCCCTTCGAGTCGTACCTCCTGCCCGGCTACTGGAACTTCCCCTCCGCCGCCAAGGACATCCCTGCTGATTTGCTCCTCCCCTTTGGCGAGTTCATCAAAAAGTACAACCTCGAGGAAGGCATCTATATGACCTTTTCCACCACCGGTCTCGGGGTAGGCGACATGGTTAACGAGATGACCCTCTGGGTTCTTGCCGCGTTCGGCCAGCCCATGTTGGAGGCAATGCTCGGCATCTCACCCGCTTTCCAGCCCGTCAGCGGACGCAACATTGAGATCTACGAGGCCATGGCTGCCCGCCTGACGCCCAACAAGGACGTGCTGTACAGCTCGACTGTCATCCAGTCTGTTCGTTCTTCGGCCTTGGGCATTACTCTCTGGGTCAAGAACTCTGTCACCGGCCAGATCACGCTCATCCGCGCCAAGAAGCTCCTCATGTCGATTGAGCCCACTGTGGACGGTAACCTCGTCCCCTTTAGCCTTGATGCTACCGAGTATGGACTTTTGAGCAAGTTCGAGTACACCACCGTCCAAGCCGGCGTCGTCTCGCACCCCTCCCTGCCAGCTCAGACATCCCTGATCAACATCCCCGCCTCCGCCATCTCGGCAGCCAACGGAACAGATTACACCGTCCTCCCCGGCCTCGGCGGCGCAGCATTCAATGCCCGATTCGACCATATCGGCGGCGATTCCAAGCTCTGGAGGGTGCTGCTTGTTGGTCCCCAGCGGGGCTTCACCAACGCCGTTGGGCAGAAGCTGGTCAAGGAGAATCTTGAGAAGATGATTGCGTCTGGTGCGTTGCCGGCTGGTACCACGAGCGAGTTTGAGATCAAGGGGTGGGAGAACCACGGTGTTATGCATGCCAAGGTCTCTGCTAAGGAGTTGAAGAATGGTTTCTTCAAGAAGTTGTATGCGCTCCAGGGCCGGAGGTCGACTTTCTGGACTGGTGGTGCTTTTGCCATGAACTTTCAGGCTGTTTTGTGGGCGTTTGATGATGTGCTTTTGCCCACGCTTGTTGCGTCTTTGTAAGAGATTGAAGGAGAAAAACTTGGGAATATCAATGAAGTAAAGAAGGGGTGAAGAGTTGGTGATTTTGTCATGTTTGTAACTGAGTTTATCGAGTTGTAAGTTATATAACTATATGTATATATTTAATAAAACGACAATTGTTTGAGCTACGAAGTAAAGACCTTCTAGTTCTAGTACTCCGTTCCGTGCTGTTCGAGGACCTTAAGTATGTTGCTAATTGAACTACGCTTCTAGGGGCACACCGGAGAGAAGTGAGAATCCATGGAACTTACAGCGCGAGACTGCGAACTCCAGCTCTTCCCATAAGACGGGTATTAACGACCCATCGAGAGCCGTGGCCGTACAGAGTGGGTTGCTGGCCGCTGTCCGAGGTGTGAGTCGGGCAACGACTGAATCAAGATGAGGACCAAATAGAAGCTACCAACCCTTATTCTGGAGGAAGTAGCAGCTACTTTAGCAGTGTTTTATCCCCCATCTGCGTTTCCAGTCTTCACACAACAAGTCGTGTCTCCTAGCTGGCCGCAAAGGCCAAGCCAGCACCGCAACTGAAAGCACTGCCTCAGACACCGTCAAAGGTAGCCAAACAGCTGAAGCCGCTGAGCCTGCGCGATGTCCGCAACCTGCTGGACAACTACGAACACAAACAAACGGCCAATATAGCCGCAATGTCGAAGCTGGACTTCGTAAACGTGCCCGTAGAGAAGTCTTGGTTGGTACTGCTCCAAGGCGGAGCTTGCCGACGTTGATCGACAGAACCCGCTATACCTGACCTGGGGTAACGTTGAGATCACCAAGTATGCGAGTAAAGAAGAGCTCATATTCCAGGTTCAACTTACTATCCGGAATTTAAAAACAAACTATTTACATCCGGAAAAGGCAGCCACTAAGAGCAATAAGCCACTAAGAGCAATATGAGATCTAGTCTGGTCTTTTAATATTTTGCCGCCCAACACGTCATCCTGCCTCATACCTATCCCTGTCCCTATCCCCTATCTATATACGTTGCTATGGCCGCAAATTTTCCGCGTATCGTGATAGTGGTTTTAGTGTAAATAACCCCTGTTTTTAGGGTCTTGGCTATCCGTAAGATAGTGCACTGACTGACTGGGTTGACTGGATCGACTGGCCTGACTGGAAGTTGAATGGGGGGGCAGCCTGTCGCCGGCCCTACTCCACCAGTGTTCTCTGTTCCACACCGGCTAGAACAAGACTGCTGACTCCATGTCGTCACCTAAGACGGGTATGACGGACCCATCGAGAGCCGTGGCCGTGCAGAGTGGTTTGCTGGCCATTGTCGTCAGGCGTCGAACAAGGGATGTGATGTGCGGTCGCTGCGTTCTGGTGTTTGTTCCGTTTTGGGGGTTTTCAGCGTCGTGGACCGCCCAAGTGAATCTTACTGTACAATATTTTCGGCTCCTCGGCTGCATAGATGTCGACGAGTTGTATTCTAGCCTCGGGCCGACCCGTCAAGACGGCCATGTTTTCGATCCTGAAATGGCCATTGTCGCCCCAGTTCGAACCATACGAGTTGAGAAACGTACACATGCCTGTGGCCGGATCATAGCCCGTCAACAGCACTGCATGCCATCCAACCTTCATGTCAGCCTCGCTGCAGTACTTGGTGTCACGATCGAATAGTAGGGCCTGGGTAGCCACGACGCGTGGACCCGGGTGCATCCGAATGTACCGCTCGATAAACTTTGCCTCCCCTCGATCTATCTTCACCAGGACCGGCCGTTTCTCCTTCAGTAGGATTTTGCACGCCCGGGTCTCCTCCACCGTGCGCGACAGCAGTGGCGGGTACAGGTACGGCATATCGTTCAAAATGTCATCAAACTTCCAGCAATCCGACTCGGACCTTCCCTGATTCTTCACCCACTGGAACTGGGGTGGATACTCGGCTAGTAACCGTTCCCTGATCTCGGCGACGCTCGGAACGGGAACTTGATCTGCCTGGCGTTGCTTCCGAGTCTTGAGGGCCATATGCACTTGGGCTGCGAGTGCGTGCGCATAACACGTGGGGGTACTCTTTTGGTTGGATGGAGTGCTCTCGATGGAGAGTAGGACTGGTGCCAGTGTGCAAGTCGAGGTCGTGGTAGTAGTTAAGCTCATGTTGTCGATTGGAGCTGTGTTCTGGGTTGGGCTGTGAGTTGATGTGAATGTTTCTCATTCAGATCAGGGAATCGAGTGCAGAAGTTGAGGGAGATTGTTCGGGTATTTGAATGTTTCTTTTCTAGTGTGAAGTGTCAAGATTTCGTCAAACCTTCTTAGAGAGTTTAGATCGTGAGAGCTCAAGGTTTCCAAGTCTCAAAGAAAAAGTCAAACCTTGTTCCTTCTCACATGCCCCAATCGTAAAGAGCAAAGTTTATATAGAATTTGAAGACCAATTTCTTTGCTTCTGGACCCAACTCGACATTTCCTCTTCTCAGTTGCTATTTCCTCTTCTCAGCTTGCCGACTACTACAACTCAACTATTGACTCACAAAATACAAATCCGCAAAGATGGGTCAAGAGACGTCCAAATCAGTTAAAATAGACATCCAGCGTATCATTGGTGCCAGCAAGCCAATTCTCATCACCATCGAAGGCACGCCATCCAATCAGCTCCAAACATCAACCTGCTATGCGCACGCGCTCGCTCCGGCAATCTACATGGCCCTCAAGACTCGGCGCATCGACGACCTCAACCTGCAGACAGCCGACCGTCTTCCAAGCATCGATGAGATCAGGGGCATGATCATCTGCTTATTCCCCTACCCAAGCAGTTGGCGGGACTACAGTCAGCTATGGCGGACAGTCACGAAACTGTACCCTCACCTCGACTGGCACGAAATACGATTGTCCCAACATATGCCGTACAAGACCCTGATGCAAGGTCGACCGGTTTATGTTGGACTAACGCTGAGCAGAGGTGACGGACTTTTTCTTGGTCGGTTCTTCCGGCATAACCTGTGGAGCATCCTGACGCGGCTCAAGTACCACTGGTACAGAATGCAGCCCAAGTACGTCCACGAGCCCCAGCCCGGCGACAAGAAGTGGTGCCATGCCGTGCTGTGGACGGGTTGGGATCCAGGTATCGGCGTTTGTCCGTTTCTGAACTCGTGGGGTCCAAACTGGGGTAACAATGGAAGTTTTCAAGTCGAGGATATCGATTTGTTGCGGGAAATGCCCGGTGCGGAGCTTCGCTTTTTCGACGTTTACTGCCCCGAGCCCAAGGGGAATATCGACGAGCCCAAGAAGCATGGTAGCAAGCTCAAGGAGAACCTCGACAAGTGGCGTAGGGCAAATGGGAGGACCTCGAAATCGGCTTGACAGATGACTTTTCACGTACAAAATAAGACCGACTTGATACCAGTTGTCATTCTTATTAGGTCTATGACATCTATTACTTGATTATACAAGTCCATGACTATGACCAGTTCACCACGGATGAGCACAGCATATAAAGCCCCCATCGCCAGGACAAATAGCCGCACCTGTCCCGGCACCACCTATTCATGATGAACACGTTAGTAACATGTCCGTACCGTTGCCTGATGAAAACAAGCCAACAACTATACACTTGAGAAATAAGACAAGAGAAAGGGAGGGAATGGGACTTTGCAAAGGGAAAAGAACATGCAAGGATAACCTCCCAAAAGATACACTTTCGAGCCGCAAAGCCCAAAAAGAAGAGCAAAAAAAAAAAGAAAAGGACATACCAACTTCAGCCAGTTTCGAACATGCCTCCCGCCAAAGACACTGCGTCTGCCCTGTTACTTCTTGCCCCAAGCAAGGCTTGACAACACAGGCCATTACATTATCCGGATCGTCGGGACAGGGCCAGTTCCCTTCGTACCCGGTGTACGGTGTGCCTTTCCATTTGTTCACGCAGATGCCGTCGTCGAGACAGATACAATCGCTTCCCCATTCGTTTTGGCATCGCCCGCCGGCGCCGCCTACTTTTGGGGGTTTTGTTGAGGTTGTGGGGTTTGAAGGGGTTGAGGTAGTTGTCGTTGGTGGTTTTGGAGGGTTGGTTGTCGTTGGAGGAGGAGCGATAGGTGTTGTTGTTGAAATTGCTTTTGGGGATTCGGATTCACGAGACGGCGGTGGTCGGTTTGGTGGGGAGTTATTATTATTGTTAGTACTAGTTGGTGATGGGGAGGCTGTCAGGGCTGGTGTCCTGCTGTGTGATGTTGTAGTCGGAGGTCCGGTTATGGCAGCGAGGTCGGTTTCGGACGTCGTTGCTGCTCCCGCTGCTTGCGAGTCGCCCCCGTTGCGAGACTTGATCGTCGCTCCGAGACCAGCGCCGACGCCTATACCTATCGCGAGGAGCAAAGAGACGGCCCAGGCAAGAATGAAGAATGTCCGTCGTTTGAGGCCTAATATCCTTCGTTGATCGTCAACTGTGCTGGCCGTCGTGTCTGGTCCTGGCTCCGCTCCGGTTCCCCATGCTGCGCCGTCCTGAAGACCTGGTATTTGCTGTTGAAAGTATGGCTGAGAGTCCTGGGCAACATACGGGTAGTGCTGCGGATCAACTACCTCTTTATCGTAATCTGGCGCCCCGATGGCGACTTCGAGAGTGCTATAGTTGTTATTGGCGCCAGCGGCCTCTTGAATCTTGGGTATCGAAGTGTGATCCATCGCGGACCGTCGTAGGTTTACAGATGTGGAGTCATATAGAGTTCATGAAACTGGAATGGCAACACATTTCTGGAACCAGACTAGTCGACGAGAGGTTGACCCGAGGGACTCGCAGGGGTGGCGAACCCAGGTCGACGATTAAGCACGTGTCAAGCTTCATCTTGATGAGATTTTTCGAGCCAAGATTTGGAACCCCTGGATGAAGAAAAGGTGTGTGTGCACAAAGTTGCCCGGAATGATTACCTAGGTGTGGTACAATGAGATGCTGACCTATAGGAAAACGGCCGACCTCTTGTTTTAGTTACAGGGCAAGGATCAGGCAAGTCACACAAAGGCTCTTCCAATATCGTTTCCGTCTCGTCTGGAGGGTGGGCTAGGGCAGGTATTGGGTAATGGAAGCTCGCCGAGTTACACTGGGGCCGCCGGCTGAGATGTCGATCTTGGGGGACGCGGAGCAATTGTTTACCCGCTGGCCCCTGACATTACGGGCTTTGTGCTGATGTCGTTCCTTGGCGGTGTTGCTGCAGCAGTGCTCCTTGGTCAAAATAAACGGAGAAAGGGAACCTCATTCAATGGCAATCTATTTCTGCGTTGTGAAAAATATCACGGGAAAGTCATTGTCATCATTAAAATTTCAACAACATAGCTGACCCACTCGAGCATAGAAATTCCCAAAGTAACGACATGAGTTTTGAGCATAAACCAACGATACTGAGGACAGAAAAAGATCAACCATCAATCTTGTCAATGAAATCCGCCTTCCTCTTCTGCAGGATGCTATAGTACGTCTGCATGTCCATCGTGTCGGTCGGGACGCGGTCCCCCTTGAAGTTGCCCTTGCCGTGGCCGTCAAAGTGGACTTTCCAGGCTGTTGTGTCATTGTCAGCCATGCTTCCCATAAAGTGAAAGTGAAAGAGAGAGAGGAGACATACTGTTGGCATCAAACCCAAGGTACGACCAGCTATCGTTCAGATAGGCCTTCTCAGTTCCCACACGGATGGTCTTGACAAGACCCATCTCACCGGGCGCAGGTCGGAGATTCTTCAGACCAGCGGCGAGCTTGACCATGCCGTTAATAAAGCTCACGGCCGGATCACGCCCGAAGCACCGGTGCTTGCCGAACGAGAACGGAGTTACCATGTCGTTCTGCTGGCGGTAGGGGTCGAACTTGGTAGCCGATGAACCAATCTCTGATGTGTTTCTTCCCGCGTCGCCCTGCACAAAGATGATATGTCAGTCCTGCCAGACAGTTAGCAAGACGAAAAGGAAGATACTCACAAGCATCAAAATAACCGCGTCCCCCGGCTTCACACTCTTCCCCTCCAACGTCGCACTCGTGGTCGTAATCCGAACATTCCGCTGCGAAGACGTCATGCGCATCGCCTCGACGATATACGCATGCAGCGCGGCATCGTCATTCTTGGCTGCAAGATTCTGCACCTCGGCCCAGATAGCCGCGTTCTCCGGTCGGAGGAAAAACTCGAGCACCTCATAAAACACAGTAACCGGCACACCAACACCGCCAAAAGCAGTCAACCACAAGCTATCAACCACCTTCTCTGCCGGCACCCCGGAGGCAAGCAGCTCCTCGACCAGCTTATGTCCACAGTCCCGAAGCGAGCCCTTCTTGATCGAAGACATGGCACTGGCAATGGAACTCGCGATCCCCAGCCCGAAACCGCGCGACAAGCTCACCTTGTCCACCAACTTGCGGGTAGAATCAATAATCGCCGTGGCACCTTCCTGCGCGCGGCGTCGACGATTCCACGCCTGGGCAGGGTCATTGTTATTCACCCCCCAGATGCGAATATCAAGCAGATACTTGTAAAAGTCGGCTACCCCCAGCGTTCCACCGGGATTCTCGTCAGTCTTTAGATCCATGTAGAGCATGTCGCTCAGCAACTGGGCATTGAGCGGGATGGCGACATCCCGGATAATGTCAATCTGCGAAAGGCCAGGCTTCATGACAAACGTCTCCTTCTCGATGAGCTGGGTGCCCACCCTCGCCACAAATTCCTTGACTGCGTTCGCCATGTGCGGGACTTTGGCCCAGGCCTTTTCCATGCTCGCGCGATGGGCCCAGTTCACATCCTTGTCGCCCGACAACATGAACCAAGACACGTCTTTCTTGCCCGGGAAAAGGTCATTCATGGCTGCTAGCCAGGGAACCTTGTACTGCTCCGGATTGCCCAAGACAGACTTGATGGCAGCCGAGGTGAACAAGACCACCGGCTTGGCAGGGGCCTTGGGGTCGACAAGACTGAACTGGTCGATGGTCCCCAACTTCGTCGCAATCTTTTCGTTGGCCTTTTTGGTGTAAAACGGCTGCATGACGGAGACGTTGTTGTATGGGAACCAGCCTGGTAATCCGCGCTGGATGAGCTTATACGCCATGGACCCGCCCATGGTCTTGGGGTCGAATTGGACTTCGTTGTAGCCCCAGGCTGTCAGGTTCGAGACGGTGTAGTCGAGGGTATTGAACCTGTCAGACCTGACCAGGGTAATAGCATCTGACAGTACTGCTCGACCAAGCGAATAAGTCGGGCAAATCCCACACCCGGCACTCCGCACAGGCTTAAAGTTCTCAATCATCAAGCCGGGATAAAGCTCCACCATGTCCGGGCTCGTGTACAGCTTCTCGAGCAAAGTGGCAATCTCGGGATCAGAGTTGATATCCTCGAAGCTCTCGTGGCGTTTGAGACCAAAGAAGTCGCGGAATTCATTCAGACTCGCAACCTGCCATTTCCGAGCCTGTTTGATACCCAACACCTCGACAATCTTCAGAGCCTTGGGAATTGTCCTAGCACCAAAGATACCAGCAGGATCTTTCATTGCCTCGTCCAACACATGGACAAGGTCTTCATCTCTAAAGGTCCCGTCAGCCTGCCGTTCCAATCCAGAAAACGTGCGGACCGAAGGATCCTTGGGGATGGACTGCTCAAACTGCTGGAGGGCCTGGCCGAGCTCGACCCAGCTCACGCTGGACAAGTCCTCTGCCTTCTTGCCGGGGAAGAGCTTCAAGAAAAAGTCGTTGATCCAGCGCTCGTCCTTTTTGGAGATGCACGAATGGAATCGGTAGAGCAAGTTGAACTCCACGCTGACTTGGTTGCCTACGCCCCTGGGTGTTCCTTCGGCGTCGAAAAAGGTCTTTTCCATTTCGACTCGGGGGTCGAGCGTCCAGTCGGATTTGGTCGAGTGGGTGTTGGTTATGGCCCGCAGGTAGTCGTGCAGACAGATGTTGATGTACAGCCCGCCGACGATCAGACGGGCTGTGTTGAACAGATCGTGGTCTTGCTTGGCGACTGCCTTGGCTTTTTCTTCGGCGGTGGCGTTGGGCAGGTGGGCGAGCGTGAATCGGCCGTTCTCGTTGATCTTGAGGAGGATGTCCGCCACGTAGTTGTGGAACCTGCTGTACAAGACGAGCATCACATTGACGCCCGCTGGCTGGCCGAGCAGGCGCTTCTCGTGAAAGGTGTCGGGCTTGAGCTTGCCTTCCTTCATGGTGCGGATCTCGAGCTGGTCTTTGAGAGACGAGCCGTACAAGGGGGCCAGGTCGAGGTAGGAGGACGTGTCGGACTTGTTTGGGTCGGTGCGGCTGGTGCGAAAGATGTCGTGGATGATGATGGAGGCGTGGTAGTAGAACATGGCTGATATGCCGGCTTCGTTTTCTTTAAAGTGCTCGTCGTCGCGCGCCATCAGGAGGTCGAACAAGAGGCCTGGGTCGGGTTTGACGCCGTGCATGCGCTTGATGTTGCGGACGGATTTGGCGTAGGGTGTGCCTGCCTGGCCGAGATGAGGCACCAGGATGTTGTTGAAGCTTCCGTCTGGCATGCGGTACTGGAAGAGGCCATTGGGTGCTTGAGGGACTGTCTCCTTGAGGATCACGTCGCTGTCTGGGGCCTTGAAGGTGATGACGTCCTCTGGACGAACGGCCTGGGGGGAGACGGGGTTGACGACTTCGTATTTGACATCGCCGCCGACATAGCTCAGGGGCGGGTGCTGGAGGTTGCCCCAGAGGGTGTCGATGAGCTTGTTGGTGAGGAAGGTCCTCGCCTTGGAATCGGGAGACAGCGAGGTGAGGATGCCAATGAGAGCTTCGGTGGATCTGTTGACATGAGGTTAGTTTAAATAGAGTATATGCACCATGGGACAGTGGCTGCTTACCCCGTTTTGTCATCCAACGGCTTTTGGGTCAAGCTCTGGATGATGGAGATAACCTCCTGGGGCGTCACCTGCGCGTGGACGGAATGAAGCTCCTTGACGACGGCGGCGGCAAGCTTGAGAGGGTCATCCAGAGAGTAAGGGGATTCCTTCTTCTCGTCGCCGTACGACTCACCGGCCTGGTACTTTTCGGTGAAGGACATGGTTATATGAGAGTGCCAGTGGTGGTGACGGGCCTCGATGAAAATAGGGGTCAATGTTTACTCAAGGGATGAATGAGATGATGAGGCAGAAAGGAAGAAGCGCTGAACCGAAATTCAATGCCTCGACAGATAAGAAAGAGACGAGAAAGAAGCTCTTTCCTCAACTTATATCAGGCTCCAGGAACACACCGAAAGCAACTACTTTATACCCAAATTGGGAGACGCACTTCAGCCCGTTTGCAGTGGCTCAGCACTGAAAACCGACCCCTCTTCTCGCTTGGCCTGATCGGTCTGTTGACTCTCATTCGTTGTGACGCGAATAATAGTCTGTCAAAGCTGTATGCAACCATGCTGCCACCGAGCCCGCGCCGTAACTGTACAGTACGTATGTACGTGACTTGTTGGGCCCGCCGCTAGACTAGCACAAGATCTCGGGGTCTTTTGGGCCGCCTGCTGCCATCGAGGAAAGTCGTCAGAACAAGACACCGACGAACCCCAACCGTGCTTCGGCCATGTCGTGATACCACGCACGAAATGTGTCTACGATTTTCTGACTCTGCTTATACGTACGAGGACATTTACCGTGCGGAGACGGCGGAAACGCCGTGAAACATTGCCCGAGACCCCTATTTCCCCTCTTCCTCGAAATTCCAATAAAGCCAAGTTGGGCAAGTTAACCCCGCCGTTGTCAGAATTAGAAGAGCAGCATCTCACCTTTCCGCAGTTTAATATCTGGAAATCCGAGTACCGTAACATCATGATCATCTGGGCGTCATGTCAGCTTCGGATCCGGAATGCGGCCGGACAAGACCGATTGGACGAGGTTGCATCTCGAGGCCTCTTGCCGAGACAAGACTCGACATCAAAGGATGGTCTCTGTGCACCATCATGAGTTCAAAGTGCAATAATGTCTTGGTGGTTGGGTTGGTGCACCGCGAGTCGATGGTGGGATTGGCCTATCATTTCAGAGGATTATCGATAGATTGGAAGTGGTTGGTTGTTGTTATCGTCCCTCAGAGAACATGCTGCAGAATATCGGATTCAGACCCCCAAGACCCCGTTTCCGACTCCCGTCTTGTGTAGCATTTCAGCTCGCCCTATGCATGGGGATCATCCAGAGAAAGACTCGAATCGGCTTCCAGCAGCGGGAAACGCTGCGGCACTTCTGCCGTCTCCAGTCTCCTCCAGTCACTTGTGCCGTTTCCTGTCATTTCTCTTGGTGGGAAAGTCGTCAGAATTAAACATCACACCATTAGATGAGCTAGCCACTGATATGCTCCTGTCAGAAGCACGTGAGTGGTTAGCACCCACCCATCCCTACTGGGCTGTGGCTGGCTGCCTGAGACACACCCTGCGGGGAAACTGCGGCTGTAACCCTTTTGGGCCCGGTGGCTTGCTGATCGAGCGGTCGGCCTAGGGACGGGACGCCAAGTCGAGACCCTTAAATTCCCGTCCTCGGCGTCCTGTGGCTTGCCAAGTGCATGCTGAAAACATGCATGTCTCCTCCGATATCAATCCCCAGCTTCTTGTCCTTGCCTGCGAGTCATGTTCCGGCTGCGGTCTGCCTGTGGTTCGCGAATGAAGCCCAAGGAGAATATCACCTCGACCCGGCCTCGACGCCATGGCCGAGACGGACGTCGATCAATATGAGCAAGTATCGGAAGTGACCAATATCACGACAACCTCAACAAGCCATGACGTTTTCATATTCGCTCGCTTCTTCCGAGCCTGATGCATCTCTCCCGCCTTCACCTCCTCATGGAACTTCATGATGTTGAGCACCCTTTTGTTTCAAGCATCCACGTCGTTGTCTCTCCAACCCCGCATCCAACGGCCCAATCGAAGGACCAATCCATATCGACACGGAGACACCCGTCGGTCAGGTTCGACAGCCAAGACAGAAAGTCTTGTAAGTCCCAGATCGCGATGCTTTGGAATGCACAGCAGAGCGTAGTACTGGGAAATAGCTTCTGTTGTACATCACGGCCCTCCAACTTTATCAACCCTGTCCATATCACCCGTCCAATGCCACCTTCGTAAATGGGAACTTGTATGTGTGACATGACATCCCACAGCCCGTCAAGCAGTCATTCTCATGTCAGCCATGTAATACCGGCAGCCTATCCGGTCCTATTGCTGCGTTCGGCCAAAGCTGAGCACGACTCGGACCAGATATTGTCGATCATATCAAATGCTTGGGAAAGTGAGCACAGAATGATTCGACAAGTGACAGAGACGCCGTGGCCGGAAACAGTGTTCATAATCCTGTAATAAATGGGGGATGTGTTCCCAAGCTGTGCCTTGCCAGACTGCCACTGCTTATTGATTGCCTCACTCTCGAATCTTTGCTTCTCCATTCTCCTTCTTTCATATCACCACTTCCTGTGTTACTTCATTTGTTGATTGAAGTTGGCCATACTCTTTCACATCAGACAGCCCCATCAGTTCACCCCGGGTGACAAACTTAGCAGCTGTTAAAATGAGCCAGCCAGAGACCCGTGTCTTTCGACATGAAAACAGCTACACCACTACCCAGACCTCATCGAGGACCTTCTCGGGCGTGCCTGACGAGATTCCCATCTCCGCTCCCGGCCAACCCAGGAAGCTCATCCTCTGCTTCGATGGCACTGGGAATGCCTTTAGCGGCTCCAACGCCGACACCAACGTGGTCAAGCTTTTGAACAAGCTGGACCGTAACAACCCCAACCAGTTCCATTACTATCAGAGTATGCTCACTGCCATCAACCATGTCCCTCTGCTTTTCTGGTTTCGGTGCTGACTATTCACAGCTGGTATCGGCACATACGACATCAACGCCACCTCGGTAGACCAATCCTTCCTGCAGTCATTCAAGTCCTCCCTGGACCAGACCTTGGACCAAGGGTTCGGCTCAGGCTTCGACGTCCACGTTCTAGCCGGGTACCGCTTCCTTATGCGTTACTATGAGTCTGTAGGTTTCTCTCCTTCTCAACCCACCACCAGCCCACCCACCATTACCATTTCAATGACTGACCCTCCCCGCTTTGTTACATCCAGGGCGACAAAATCTACCTATTCGGCTTCTCCCGCGGCGCCTTCACAGCCAAGTTTCTCGCAAGGATGGTAAACAAAGTAGGCCTCCTCTGCAAAGGAAACGAGGAAATGGTGCCCTTCGTGTACAAGCTCTACCAGCGCTTCCTCGCAGGCGAGATCACCGCCTATGGCGCAAAAAAGGCCGACAAGAAAAAGTCCAAACTCAAACAACGCCTTGCTGCTCGCAATGGTTCTTCCAACAGTGGTCAAGCAGAACCCATCATCAACGGCACCACCCAGCTGGATCCCGATGATATCGACGACCCCACACAATACGCCAATGACGAGATTTCAGCGTTTAGCGACACGTTTTGTCGAAAAGAGACGGTTATCCACCATGGCACGCCCGAGGAAAGGAATATCAAGGTTTTCTTCTTGGGCATGTGGGATTGTGTTTCTTCTGTTGCTGTGCTTGAGCAGAAGGCGCCCAAGCCGATGCCGGTGGCTGGCACGGCGACGTATGTGAGACATGCGGTGGCCGTCGATGAACGACGGGTCAAGTTCAAGGCGGCATTGTTGGCGCAGGACAAAAAGGCTATCGAGTCCAAGGGTGCAGCGCACGTGGAGTACCACGAGCATGAAGATATCAAGGAGGTGTGGTTTCCCGGCTGTCATGGGGATGTGGGCGGTGGTTGGCCGGCCGATAAGAATTCTGCGTTTGATATGGGCAAGAGTATGTCTTTCTGGGATAGGGTGAAGAATGTGTTTAAAACCAGACAGCCGGACCATGCGAGCAAGTATCTCGACAAGGGGCCGTTTCAGATGAGCGATATCCCGCTTGCGTGGATGATCAAGGAGATTGAGGCTGTTGGGGAGAAAGAGCCACATGCGGCGGTGCATTGGCGGCCCGAGCTGCTGGCTAGGTTCAAGACGAGATGCAAGAAGAAGGAGAAGAAAGAACAGGCGCTTACGGGGATTATCCATGACTCGTTGAAGTATGGCTATGGTACTGGCTTTGTCAAGGTCCTGTTTTGGAAGTTCTTGGGTATGTTGCCTTCTTCCTCTTTCCATTTTCCATGTCGGGGATACTGACCTGTGCTGTTTAGAATACCTCCCCATCATCACTCGCCTGGAATTTGAGAAAGACGACTGGGTCAACGTCAGGTTCCCGCTCAACAAGGCATCGACGAGAGACATCCCAAAGGAGGCCGTCTTCCACGAGTCTCTGCTGTATCGACTGGCCAATGACCCGGATTATGTGCCCAGGAACAACCACGGGGGCGACACGGGTCCCTGCCTGCGTCACACCAAGGGCCCGGATGGCAAGTACATCCTGCCCAAGATGACCTTGCACGAGGATGTTGAAGATCACAAGACCTACAAGTTCACGAATCCGGGTATTGTTGGGTGAGATGCTTGAGGATGATACCACCCTCGCCATGTCTGAATACTGCTGTCTCCTTTGTTTGTTGTTTCTGGGTTTGCCTTGGTTATTATCACAACACAAGTACCTGGCGTCTGTATCTCTTTCTCCTGTTGTAGCTCCAGGATATTAATACTGTTTTGGTCGGGAAAAGTTAGCAACAAAGGAGACCACTCCATCCCACTGAAATAATCACTCTCTTCTTTTCCTTGGAATCCAAATCGGGCTTCACACTCCGTCGCCGTTTTGTCTCATCGCTGCTTACCGGCGTGGTGTAGACTGCGTAGGCAGCAACTGGATTGCTGGCGCTCCAATGTGGAGGCTTCGCTTGCACACCTTGAAGCAAGATGCAGGAATAAATCCTCAACAATGAATGTGACAAGAAATTGACCTTGCATCAATCTTGCTGCTTAAAGTTACAATCCACTTGTCGGGAGACGGTTGACAGCCAGTATGTCAAGCTGATGAATCCAAGTTTGGTGCAGATATTTCGGGGAGCATTGGAGCCCAAAGTTTCCGATAACTGGTGACAATCGAGCCCCTTTCACCATCTCAAAAGTAAACAAACGAACAGTCGCATCGCCCCCTCCCTCGGCCTTCATTCATGATCCACACTCGTTGTCGGTCAATTCCGTCCCATGTTCATCCCGTGTCCAATTCAGGAACTGAAATAACGTCAGTCGCGGGGCGAGACCAGCCCTACAACCCCTACCCGCACGCACGTGCTCAGGCTGGAACGCTGAAAAGGTTCTGAACCGAGTTCTGGAAACGTAAAACAGTGGGACCGACTGCTGGACCCCACCCATGTCACCTGCCTGAAGGGTGGGTGGCGCATAACGTCGGGATTTCGTGGAGATTTGTTAGCGGCTCGGGTTAAAAACTCCCACTTTGCCTCTTTTCTGCTTTGTCAAATTCCTCTTCACCTCATTCTTTTCCTCCCCTCAACTTCTTGCTAAGACCCAATTACTCCCGTACTTGCTGGTATTGCTTACTGATCTCCCGAACTGTTGGCCAGTTGCTTTCAGAATATTTATTTCTGCGCTCCTGATCCAGGAACGACACTGTCGCAAACCATTTCCAGGAACCCCGCCCCCACCGCTAAACCCATCATACCATCTGTTGCAAGCGTCAAACATGGCCACCACCAACGGAAGTGCCAATGGTCTCAAGGCCAGTGTCAAGATGTCGGCCACCGAGCTGATTGGCAACACACCGCTCGTGCGCCTCAACAAGATCCCCCAGTCCCTCGGCATCGAGTGCGAGGTCTACGCCAAGGTTGAGCTCTTCAACGCCGGCGGCAGTGTCAAGGACAGGATAGCGCTGCGCATGATTGAAGAGGCCGAGAAGGAAGGGCGCATTAAGCCCGGCGACACTCTGATTGAGCCTACCAGCGGTAATACGTACGTATTCTGCCCATATCTCTATCCTTTCTTTGTGTGCCCGTAAGCTGACGTGTGATGTTTCAGTGGTATCGGCCTTGCCCTCGTTGGCGCAATCAAGGGATACAAGACCATCATCACGCTCCCCGAAAAGATGTCGGCCGAGAAGGTGTCGGTTCTGCGCGCACTCGGCGCTACCATTATTCGCACGCCCACCCAGGCCGCCTGGGACAGCCCAGAAAGCCACATCGGTGTCGCAAGACGTCTCCTCAAGGAAATCCCCAATTCTCACATTCTCGACCAGTATACCAACCCCAACAACCCGCTTGCCCACGAGTTTGGCACCGCCGAGGAGATCTGGGAGCAGAGCGGCGGCAAGATCACTGCTGTCGTTGCTGGCGCGGGTACAGGTGGCACGATCAGTGGTATCGCCAAGGGACTGAGAAAACACAACCCCGACGTCAAGGTTATTGCTGCCGATCCGTTCGGCAGTATTCTTGCTCTTCCCGAGAGCTTGAATGAAGAAAAGGCCAACATTCCTTACAAGGTGGAGGGTATCGGCTATGACTTTATTCCCGAGGTGCTTGATCGTGAGGTGGTCGACAAGTGGTACAAGACTGATGATCGCGAGTCGTTTGCGCTTGCCAGACGGTTGATTGCTGAGGAGGGTCTGTTGGTCGGTGGCAGCTCAGGTAGCGCCATGGCGGCCATGATTCGCGCCGTCAAGGATCTCGGGCTCGGCAAGGGCGACGTCGTTGTTGTGGTCTTGCCCGACAGCATCCGCTCCTATCTCTCCAAGTTTGCCGACGACGACTGGCTTGCTGCCAACGACCTTTTGCCCAGCGAGGACAAGAATGTCAATGGAAAGGGCGACGCCAAGCCCACCAGTGCAGTTGCCGATGACCCATACGGCGGCGCTACCATCCGTGCTCTCCGCCTCAAGCCGGTCACTTCGGTCCTGGCCGACAGCCCCTGCTCCGAGGCCATCGAGACCATGCGCGACAAGGGCTTCGACCAACTCCCTGTCCTCCACCCCACGGGCGGCAAGCTCGTTGGTTTGGTCACGCTGGGCCACATGCTCAGCTTCATCTCCCACGGCCGCGCCACCGCCAAGAGCCCCGTCAGCGAAGTCATGTTTGACTTTGGCCGTATCGACGAGGTGGTCACCGACCCCAGACGTTTCGGCGCTGATCTCAAGGACAAGAAGCGCAAGTATATCGAGATTACGCTGGACACGCCGCTCTCTGCGCTGAGCAGGTTCTTGGAGTGGAACAGCGCCGCGGTGGTGACGGATAAGACAGAGGCCGACTCGCACAAGCCTGTTGCTGTTGTTACCAAGGTGGATTTGTTGAGCTGGATGGTTAAGCAGCAGAAGGCTTGAGCAGTGGGGTTTTATCTTGGGTTGGGGATATTTTGGTACATGATGAATGTATTGGGGAAAAGTAGTTGAAAGGGTGGGGATTTGGAATGGAATGATACCAGTTGGTTCCTGTTTTATACATGGACTCAACGTCTATGATATGGGTGGTTTTGTTTTTTCTCATTTTTTTGCATTCAAGAAGTATTGCATGGCATTGGTTGGGCGTGGATTATAGATGATTTGGGTCTCTCATCAGACTCGTTTGCAAATGGAGGTGGGATTTGTTTCATGATCTCTTTTCGCTCGGTAGAGTAGCTATTGTCGCACCCATACCATAAATATTGAGTCCCCTTCTTTGGACCGTTGGACTTTTCTTTGCCCTCAGTGTCGCAAAGGCACAAACCGATGTGATGGTATCGCTGTGTCCAACTGGACTAAGCGCCTCCCTGGAATCCTACCAACGCAATATAGATAATTAGTCTGGTATCCAAATAGCAAACACGTCCTTAGAGCAATAACCACCCTCACCCACTTGAGCCATCCTTTCGCAGCCATACTCGCCATCATATCTTTTCAGCAATCCAGCGCCACCACTTATCCGCGCCCGGCCCATCCCCAACAATATTACCCCCAATAACATCAACCTCGATATCAAACTCCATCAATTGTTTAAACGAAAACTTCTCACTGCCATATTCACCTAACCACTCGCTTTCTTCGTCCCCTCCACCACCAGCAAGATCATCGTCCACTCCGACACCACTATCCAGTAATCCCTTGCTCCTCGCCGCACGAATCCGTCCGAGCTCAGCCTCAAGGTTACTCTTCACCAATGCCGCCGGGAGAGCCGTAAACAAGTCCAATTTATTCGCTGCTATTAGGACCGGAATCGAAGGCGGGGCTTTGGAGCCCTTGGCCGAGGTTGCTCGTTTTTGGAGCGTCAGGAGGGCGTCGTAGAGATAGGACGCTGTTGATGCCAGGGAAGTATCACTGCCTGAAGTGTCCTCGCTCAAACCGGCCGCATCGACGAGAAAGATGACTGCCTTGAGCTTGTTATTGTCTGTCGTGGTGGATTTCGATGTGGTCGAGGGGTTGAGACTGTATTTGGAGTCGATTAGACGAGAGAGCGCGGCATTGCGGAGTTTGGCATGTCCGGGCGTGTCGATCAGGAGAAATTTCTTGTGCGGCGCGCCGAGGGCGTCGAGGTCGGTTTTGTACGAGGTCGTCGAGGTATCGTCTGTTGAGATTGATAGCTCGATTGTTTGTGGTGTTTGGGAGGTGTGTGTCGCGGGGACTGCATCTTGGAGGGATGGCTTCTCGGATTCCGACGAGGAGAGGTACGGGCCGCGCTCGAAAAGAGTTGTCAGGGCGGTTTTGCCTGATCCCGAGGGGCCGAGGAGGAGGACTGCCGGTAGGGTGGAATAGGATGTTGAGCGGGTGACTAGGTAGTGGAGGAGGAAGGGGAAGAGGAAGACGATTATGATGCCTATTGTGAATACTGTTGGTGTTGGTTGGAGGGAGGCTTCGATGAGGGACTTGAGTGTTTCGAGCGCCGTCGATGGGGATGGCGTTGGGGAGGACATGGTTGCGGTTTCGCGATTGCGATGATCGGAGTTGGTTGGACTGAGATGGGTTGCTGTTCTGCGTTTTATTGCTGGCGCATTGTTATTAATACTCTTGCTGTGTGTTTCGTTATTGCTGGTTGTTTTCGGGTGCTGGGTTATCCGTAAATGACACCATCGTCAGTCGAGAGCGTTGATTGCGATCGGATGATCCAAAAGATTGAGATGCCACCGTCGCCGAGTCTGTGAACACAGTGAACAAGGGTTGGATCCACAATTTCCAGGTGGCTCTGGTGGGGCATTTCGCGACTGGACATCGGAGGAAAGAGCGTGATTGGACGAATGGGAAGCCCGGATTGAAGCTAAAACGCTGACCGACTTCCCTCAGCCTCGACGGGTGACGGCTTATTAACGCCAATGACCAGGGCAGTTGGACGCCTAAAAAAGTCCCCAGTGCCTTTGCCGCGCGGTCATCATCAGCCCTCTGCAGTCGTTGGTGCGCCGCCTCCTTGCTCCGAGTCTCACGATCCAGTTTTATTCGACCAACACCCGAAGGAAATACCAAGGGCTCGGCGTGGCTCGCTTTCCAATTTCTTTCTTTTGCTTGTCTCGCTTCTCACTATTTGCTGGCTTCGTTTTGGCGTTTTTACCTGCCATCAACATTTTCATCGAGCCCATGTCGCAATTCGGAGTCCCTGACTCTTGAACCCATTTCTTGGCTCACAGGGGAACCGCAGCGCCCGAGATTTTAGCGTCTGACAACGGATTACACGGATTCGACCCACAGGCTCCAGCCATTGTCCACCAGGATTGTTTCTCGTTTGCGCAAGCAAAGCTCCGGTCTGGAGACACGCGACACCGGAACTGTCGGTGAAGCCTCGAATCATCACTGTTTAAACAATGTCGCATTCTCACGATGGTTCCTCCGCGCCAGGAGGAAGCTCAGCGCCCGCGCAACCACCGACGAAATCCGGCACGGCGACGCCCAAGCTGAACAACGAGATGGAGCTCGGAGACCTGCCGGGCGATGCTCCCCAGAACGACATTATGCAGATGGCCAGGATAGGTGATATTCCGGGCATGGAAAAGCTGTTTGAGTCGGCCGACTATGACGCAACATACACAGACGAGGAGGGCATCACGCCGTTACATGTAGGTTGTTACTGTGCTGGTCGTCATGGAGATTGCCTACGATGGCTAACTGTTGTTTTCTTCTTTACCAGTGGGCCGCCATCAACAACCAATATGCCATGTGCAAATTCCTCATCGACCACGGGGCCGAGATAAACAAGAAAGGCGGCGAGAGCATCGCGACACCGTTACAATGGGCTGCCCAGCGCTGCCACTACTACACGGTCCACCTGCTCCTCCAGCACGGCGCCGACCCCTTGATCACCGACTCACAGGGCTACAACACGCTCCACATCAGCACCTTCAATGGCAACGTCTTTCTCATAACGCTGCTCCTCCACCAGGGCATACCGGTCGACGTCGAGGACGCCTTCGGGCACACGGGCCTGATGTGGTCCGCCTACAAAGGGTTCCCAGCCTGCGTGGATGTCTTCCTCCGATGGGGCGCCAGTGTGCACGCAAAGGACGAGCAAGGCTTCACGGCCCTGCACTGGGCTCTCGTCAAGGGCAGCGCAGGCTGCATACAAAAGATTATCGAGTACGGCGCGGACCGGTTCGCCAAGACCACGACGGGCAAGACGCCTTCGATAACGGCGCAGGAGCTCAACACGTCGCGGGCCTGGCACAAGGCGCTTAACGAGTGTGGCTACGACGAGGACGGGAATCCCATTGTGCCCAGCTGGCCGGGTGCGAGCTACCTGTTGAAGGACAGGAGGGGCTTCGTCACCAAGTTTTTCTTCCTGTGGCCGTTTGTCTTGGTCTTTGGGTGCTTGTCGATACTGGCAGGCATGCCAGTATATGCGGGAATTCCCATCGCGGCTGTTGTGGGCTACTCGATCCAGTGGGTTGCGCAGCAGGTGCTCACTTATGCGCCGCCGGATATGAGGCAATTGCAAAAGACGCCGTGGATGACGGGCATCTTTGCGGGGTCGCTGTTTTGGGTTGGCGTGCACTGGCTGTTTACCATATTTCCTCACACTGCCTTTGGAGAGAGTAAGTTTGTTCTTATTCTTCATATAGTTTGAGAAGATGTGCTAACACACTCCAGACTCGACATGGCTGCTCAACTTTGTCTTTATTGCGGCGCTTTCCTTGACCACCTGGTTCTACATCAGGTGTATGGTGGACGACCCGGGCTTTGTGCCCAAGATGAACGGCATTGCGGAGCAAAAGGCCGTCATCGACGAGCTCATCGCCTTGTGGAAGTTTGACGAGTCCAACTTTTGTGTTACGTGCATGATTCGGACGCCTCTGAGAAGCAAGCACTGCCGTCGGTGTCAGCGCTGCGTTGCCAAGCATGATCAGTATGTTCCATCTATCGCCTACTTTTGGGGCTGATGACTAACATTGTCCTTTTCCTGCCAGCCACTGCCCATGGGTGTACAACTGCGTCGGCATCAACAATCACCGCCATTTCTTTCTCTATCTGATCAACCTGACCGTTGGCATCATTACCTTTGACTTTTTGACTTGGAACTGTCCGTATCATCTGCCTCCCATTCACTTGCCCTTTGCTCACATTTCTGGTTAGATATCACCGAAGTCTCGGCCAACGCTTCAGACGAATGCAACATCCTCGCACCAAGCCTGTGCAAAGCTGTCAACGCTGACGCCTACAGTATCCTCCTTGCCATCTGGGCAACCCTTCAACTAACATGGGTATCCATGCTGCTCTTCGTCCAGTTCCTCCAAGTCTCTCGCGCCATGACGACCTACGAGAACATGTTTGGCATCGACAGCCACCACTCGGCAGCATCCCTCACCTCGGCATTCACCTCGACTGGTGCCCCGCTCGATCCATCGCAATTGCCGCCCTCGGGCAGTGCTGCTCGTCCAGACGGCGGACACGGCCACGGCCATAAACATGGGCACGGTCACGGCGGTTGGCTCAAGCAGTGGGGTCGCTTGTTGGGTGTCGATGCGTTTATCGCCACTGCGACGGACAAGAACAAGGGCGGCAAGAAGAAGGGACCAAAGAAGAATCCCTATAGCAAGGGGTGCTTGACGAATTGTAAGGACTTTTGGTGTGACCCTGCGCCTATGTTTGGCAAGAGGGAGAACGGGACTGCGGTGTTGGGCGGCGTGCCGGTTAATTATTCGGACATGTATGAGTCTCCAAGCTTGATGGAGGTTACGAGGGGGAGGGCGAGTACGAGGCGCGCGAGGGGCGATGGGAATGGGAGTTATGAGGCTGTTCCTAGGGGGGACGATGACAATGTGTAGACTGAAGGGTTGGTTAAAGTTGGTTGGGAGGATGGAGTACGTAATGATGATGATGAGGGTGCGGTTTATGAAGGCTTTGGTCTCTCCCCGTGGAGGCCGGGTCTCGTCCATTAAGCTATTATGAAGACGGAGATCTCTGGGACATGATCACTGAGCATGAGCGGTTAGTATGGGCATCAGCCGGCCTTGGTGTCTACTAATATGTCGGCGTTAGCATAGTCTGCCTGCTTGCTTGTCTTGCATTCTTGCATTGTCACTCGCCAGTCAGTCGGGCAGTCGGATCTTGCGATTATGTATTTATGTATCTATGTCTCGTTTCTTTTTTCTTTCGGTTCTAAGAGGGTCATGGCTTTCTAATTAGTTTGGAATACCTCAGGCACCTACGTTGAAATCGGGATTGAAATATGCTCAAAAACCGGCACCTGAGGCCTTCCTCTCATCTAATGGTGTCGCTGTGATGTCAACCGACCTTTGGGCCGTTCTTTTTGTGGTCAGCGTGACCTCCATCTGGTGTTTCTTGAGCGATTTTCGTCATGAACCGGCTGGATACCGTTATTCATCTGATCGTCTCAAAGGCCAATTTCCCCATCGAACGGGTATTTATTGAACTCTTCCTGTTGCACCAGAACCCTTCCACTTCCTGATTCTCCTCACAGCTTCGCATACTATCTACAAAGACTAGAAATTAGACCAAGCAGCGATTGGTAAGTCCACTCAGTCCACTGCTCTCCTGCCTTCAAGTCACATTTGTACTGACTGGCGTTGTCGACAACAGAAAGACGACAAACAAGACAGAACAGTGACACTAAACCGTCTTGACGAACAACCCACAAGATGCAATTCCTACGACTTGTCGTTGCGCTCTTCTTCATCTCCATCCATGGAGCGATTGCCGCTGCTATGAACTCGCAGGGCTGTCCCCAGGACCTGTGCTACGAGGGTGTCTGTCAGGTCGGCGGGGTGGGCTGTCCCGTACGTGTCTCCTAGGTCCCTTATCTCCATTTGCTGCAATAACTGACATGTTGATTGTGACCAGGGCAACGCGAAGTGCATGGTAGGTCTTCAAGTTTTCACCGTCTTCTAATAGGGGGAAGGAAGACGAGAACGAACTAAGCTAACCTTGCCTTCACTCAAAAGGACGTCGGCACCCCTGGTCAGCTCGGCTGCTGCGTAAGTCTTTCCACCTTTACTGCTTTCAGATTCCCTCATTGATCTGTTGGTCTGACAATCATGACTTCCTTAGGCCCCTTGCCGTATTGTCCACACTGGCCCCCACGGTATGCCGACCGGGTGGACCACGTCCATTGTCAGCACTCACCCGGTCCCGACCTTCCCCAGGTCCATCAAGTCCATCCCGATTCCCACCGACAGATCGACCAGCGCAAAGGCTACCCATACTCATCACGGAAGGGAACCTACCGACACACTCTTCACGTCCATCATCACCAATGGCCCGTCCTTTATCAAGTCCATCGAGTCCCTCCTCACCGATGTCCCATCCCTCATCACCAATGAACCGTCATTTGTCAAGTCCATCGAGTCCCTCCTCACCGGTGTCCCATCCATCCCCACTAATGGCCCGTCCTTCGTCAAGTCCATTGAGTCCCTTCTCACCAATGTCCCGTCCATCCCCACCAATGAACCGTCCTTCGTCAAGTCTATCGAGTCCCTCCTCACCGACAGATCGACCAGCGCAGATGCTACCCATACTCATCATGGATGCCCCCTCGGCGGCAGCTTTCCTGGCTGCGGTGGCACATCGACCAATGTCCCATCCATCAAAACCGCTGGCCCGTCCTCCTTCATCAAGTCCATCCAGTCCCTCCTCACCGACAGATCGACCAGCACACCCGCACCTGCCCATACTTATACCTATGGGGGGGGGGGGGGGGGTCTGACGGGTGCTCCACGGGCTTGGAGATTCCTCTCTGCGCTGGCACACCAACCGGCACAGATATGCCTTCCCTATCCAAACTCATACCACTAAAGTCGTTGGGGGCGGCGGCGGCGGCGGCGGCGAACTCAGCACATTGCTCGGCGGACCCAGCTCATTGATCAGCGCACTTGCACCTTCCGGTACCCATACTACTCACCATGGGTGCCCCCTCGGCGGCAGCTTTCCTGGCTGCGCCGGCACATCGACCAGCAAAGATGCATCACCTGCTTACCCATAGCCATACCCATTTTACCACCAGTTTTACCCCTCCTCATCAGGGCACATCGACTACCAAAGATGCATCACCTGCCGATATCTCTACCATTATTACCAAGTAAGTTCTTGACTGGCCTTTCTCCGTCTCCCGCTAATCGTCGTCGTCATCAACCGGCGCACAAGCTTCTCCTACTCTTCATGGTCCTCATCGTGGGTGCCCCGTCGGCTCGGACTGCGTGCCCGAGTAAAATTGACAACTAGGAATGAGATGGTCGAGAAGGTAGAACGGAACGAAAGGACTGCCTCGGCAGTTATGAAGGAGACGGGAGGAGAGGGTTCTTTGGATGGGTTTACCGCGCATTTTCCTCCGTCGGAGTTTGATGGGTAGGACCTACTTGGGGGTTGATACCTCTCTCCCTCTCTCTCTCTAGACTAAAATTCATGGACCGTTTCTGATTCTATATGGTCTATCCTGAGAATTCATTGACCCTACAAGTCAACGCTTGGAGGGCTCTTAGATACAGGGTTTCGAAGATTTTGGATCTGGATATGTACTGATCTGATGAAGCCTCTAAAATGGTCACCTAGGACATATGTTAATGGTGATGCTGACTCTAGTTCCGGCGCTCACAGCTGGAAAGATGTTTTGCGTCCTTCTACGATACATATCGCCATCCAGAGTCTCCGATATCGGTTCTCGATTACCCATTACATCAATGGAGGTCTTTTCCGAGAGAGATACGTTATATGCTGTATTAGGGCGACTTTGGCCGGTCGATGTCAGCTGAAATCCATTTACTGGCTGACTTGGTTCAACTTGTTTAACTTGAAGCTCAACCAAGTGAGCACCCATCCAAAGGACTAGACCAAGGGTATATAACCACCGTTCCAGCAGTCACTTTCAACAGCGAGAGGACAAGGAATGACTATTCGGCTGCTCGGCCCTTTGGCCGAGTGGTTTAATCCCCTCGCTGTGAACCGCCCCATCCTCCGTCCCGAGCTCTCGAGAGCTCACGAGTTTGAATCGACTGTAAACCGTAAATTCTTTAGAAAAGGTTTCGAGCCCTTTCCTAAGGGCCCCCCTCAACAAGCAGAAGTGCTTGCTGAGCGGGGCCTGGAGCTTTTGTCATTTTTTCTTCTTTTTATTTTTTCAATCGACGTCAGGTTAGTACGACTAGATCTCGGCGAAGATACATTGGAGGATCAAGTTAAGCCGAGTCCCTGACTTGACTTGACTTGTTCCGAACGCTCTCGATGACAACCACGCTCACGACGTTGTAGCGATCGCCTCGGCGCGGATCACGGCACTTTCGCACAGGGAGTGTTCATTAATTTGCGGGGGAGGTTGGGACGGGATTGATATGCCCGGTATATATAAGCGATTGGGACGCAGGGGTGGCGGGACAGCCGCCGGGTTTATGGATATTGGCAAGGTCTCCGCACTCGTCATCGCGGTGGGATGCTACATTGTTAAAGTAGAGTAGGAACCATCTAAATGACGGGCGGTATGTGGAGGGCCCCTTGCGTCAACGTGGCCTGGGGAGGGAGGGATGGCTATATATTGGCCATCCCCCGTGCGGCATTGGGGCTCTTGACTTGGGAGCTAGGCGAATCTCTGCTTAGCAATTGATTTAAGATAAATACTTGAAATGCGTTCTGCTGCGATATTTGCCGCCGTCTTGGGCTTGCCCACCGCACTGGCATCTAGTTGCCCTGTCGAGGATAACACGATTGTGGCTCATGCCGGAACGCCAGTCGGAAAGGAGGAGGTTCACAACAATGGTAAGCTTTTTCTGTCAATTTGAAAATAACAATAACAAGAAAATTAAGACAGCTAACAACACACCAGTAACCATGTACATCTCCCAGCCAGACGAGGACCGTCGCCGCGCCAAGCCAGATACGGCTGTTCTGTACCTGACAGACGTGTTTGGACTACCACTCTTGGAGAATAAGCTGCAAGTCCAAGTTTCTTAGACAAGGTTGGAAAAGTTACTCAATGCTGACCTTGAACAGACTAGCAGATAGCTTCGCTCGAGCAGGCTACCTAACCATCGCCCCAGACCTCTTCTCGGGCGACCCAGCCCTAGGCGACATCAACGTGCCCGGCTTCAACACCAGCGCCTTCCTCGCCAACCACGGACCGGAAGTCACCGACCCCATCATCGCATCAACAATCTCGTACCTCCGCAACGAGCTCGGCATCAAGAAAATCGCCACAACGGGATACTGCTACGGAGGCCGGTACGCATTCCGCTTCATCGCCCAAGGCAAAGGCGCAGACGTTGCCTACGCAGCTCACCCGTCTTTGCTCGGAAACGACGAGATCTTGGCGATTAAAGGACCGGCGGCCATCGGAGCCGCTGAGAATGACGGGATGATGCCGCCTGCTAGACGGGCCGAGATTGAGAGTCTGCTGGGGCAGGCGAAGCAGCCGTTCCAGGTGAGTCTGTACTCGGGGACTAGTCATGGGTTTGGGGTGCGGGCGAATGTTTCGGATCCTGTGCAGAGGTTTGGGAAGGAGGGCGCGTTTTACCAGGCTGTTCGGTGGTTTGATTATTTCTTTTATCATTGAGGGCTGATCTTCAGTTGGGTATGAGAGAATCTTG
Organism: Rhypophila decipiens; assembly: GCA_033297075.1. Taxonomy (NCBI): domain Eukaryota; kingdom Fungi; phylum Ascomycota; class Sordariomycetes; order Sordariales; family Naviculisporaceae; genus Rhypophila; species Rhypophila decipiens. The sequence goes on from MU858168.1 coordinate 89,466, forward strand.
AGCGCGAGGTAGAAACCGTGGATAGGGGGCAATAGTGACGTCAAAAAACACACGATTTCAGATCATGTAATGGCGATGGTGATATGTCGCCTCACAAGAAATATCACTCTCGGCTAGCGTCGCTTGCCTGCCTCGGTGTGTTTGCTTGACCCCCCAAATCGATATATATCCATGTTGATTCAGCAATGTGAAATGCTCACCTCGGCACCAGATCGGGACCAACTGCAAAAGATCCCCGTCATGCCGCCACACCGAAAACCGGAGGCCAAAGAAAGTCAGCCTTGGTAAAACAATGTCATGGCGATTTGGACGGTAAACAGAATAGCCGCCTGGACTGGTTCATGATGCCCATTGTTATCATAAAAGATCACCATACTCAAGTTGTGTTCACCTTGAAACCTCCTGCCATGGTTGGACTCGTCGTCGTTGTCGATTACATCCCGTGTTTGGCATGCCCGGCGTCACCTCTGCCCTCCCCGGTGAGTGTTTGTCCTACACGACCAACAACACTCGATCCCGCGAGCAACCAGCATTCAGCTAAATCAACTCGACACACCTGTATGGCGAACAATCAGGGGTGCGGGGACTCGATGGCAACAAGATGTCACGAATCCGTCGATATTTGAGCCCTTGTGATCCCCTCGGTCGATTGTCCTTGTTGCTCAAAGAAACCGAACTCACCGGCGAAGAATCCATGTTCCCCCGAACCCCCTACTTAAGTGAGGCACCTTGGCTCGGGTAACTTGTTCAAGTTTCCGTCTTTACCTCATCCTCCTTCCCTCCCAGGCACATTTGCTGGCTGATTTCATTCTTTATTAGTCTTTTACATCTTCTCAGGTTTTCCTTCGCGTTGCTACACCACTATTGGACAACCCGTTGACCGGTTTCATTAAGATAATTCGCCTCCCATAAGCATTTCTCATTTTGTGCCTGACCTTTCTTTGACATGCACTCCCATCACTCACTCAGCCCCGCAGGATGACCGCGGAAGAAGACCCGATGCCTCAACGCCGCCACCATCCCTACGCCAGAGTCCGCGATAAGAGGCCTACTTATGCCCACGACGAGCCGCTCAAACTCCTGGATTCCAGCGACCAGACACCGATGGACGTCTCAGACTCGGAAATGGCTTCAGACGACCAAGCAGGAGGAGCCATGTGCGCAGGCGATATCGATCTTGAAATGGTGCCCCCCATGGACGAAGAAAGCGATGACGTTTCCATCGAGATGGATACAACAAGCGATTTTGTTCCAGAATACTGTCATCCCTGCAGCAAGTATGAAGAGCTCCAAGCCCAGCTACGGGAAAAGGAGCAGGAGCTCAGGACCCTCGAGGTGAGAATTGTGAGTCGCAGCAAGCAGGTCTGATGGATAACATCTAGCTGATATCACCCCTGCCATAGGACTCTAGCCCGTTTGGCTGCGTCCTGGTAGACGGCGACGGCGCAGTCTTTCTGGAAGAGTACATCAACCAGGGCGAAAAAGGCGGCAAGATCGCAGGCGACAAGCTCTACCTCGGAATCAAGAACTATCTAGAGTCAGACGGCGAGCTATGGCGCCTGGGGATTACCAAAATCATGGTCCAAGTCTATCTCAACGTTGACGGTCTTGGTCGAGCTCTCCAGAACGCCGGACTCCTAGACAGCCATCACACAGACCCTTCCCGACAACTCACCCTCTTCGGACGAGGGTTCAACAAAGCCCAGATGCTCTTCTCCTTCATCGACGTCGGCAGGGAGAAAGAAGCAGCCGACCACAAGATCCGCGCCGTGTTTGAGCTCATGGAGAGGAACCTCCACTGCAAGTGTCTCATCCTGGCTGGATGCCATGACGGCGGGTACGGTCGTCTGTTGGATACCTACGAGTTTAAATACCGCTGTCAGCCACCGTCGCACAAGATCCGGTTGCTCGAGACGACGCCCACGCCGGAGAGGTCGGTGTACCGAACGGCTCAGTATCTCGATGCTTTCCCCAGGCTGACACTGCCAGAGGTGTTTCGTTCGGAGAAGGTTGACACGTCACAACAGGTGTACAACGGTAATTCTTGGATAGTGCCGAGAATATCGTATCACCCGTGGAACTCGTCGGAGCATTTTACGCCCCAGCGCACGCCTAGCAGTGGCAGCTTGTATAATCCCCCTGCTCTAGCAGTGGCAGGGACAGCAAGCACCTCTCTGCCTAGGGCTCCAGAGACGAACCGTCACCCGACAGGGGACGCTGACCTCCTTTGTTCTCTACTATCCTCATTGGATGATGCTGCGACTGGTGACGTCTGCATAAGCACCGAAGACGACCATGCAGCTACGGCTGGACGGTTTGACCCATTCTCATCATGTACTACACTGCTAGACTCTTCATCACCCGTTGACAGGATGATAACTTCTTCCTCATCTTCATCAGCTCTTGCATCAACACACACAATTCCTTCTATATCCAAATCATTGTTTTACTCTCAACCCAACACGATCCTTCCACCACGAACACTGTTTCCCCAAGATCTCAATCCATCATCAAGCCCCTTTCCACGCAGCGTCAACTTGAACAACAATCTTTTGCCAAGCGTTGCTTTCAACAACAGCCAGCCCACCAATCAACACTTGCAAGCCCAAGATTTCCTGAATGCTCTTGTTCAAGTTCATCCAAGAAGCCATGAAGTTCAAGACCGAGAAATTCGAAACCAACCGTGGCAACATTTATTGTCTCAGTTACAAGTCCGGCAGCCCGAAAGATCCCAATACCCCCATGAACGAGTCTACTACCTAAACCAGTCCGGCCAACGAATAGACAGTCCCATCAAGGCCCCATCTGACATTGTCAAGAAGGACCTGAAGAACCTCGGCCACGAGACCATCAAGGGGCCCGACGGGAAGGTTTATTTCACTGGCAGGGAGCGGAGGTTCTGCAACAAATACCACATCTCCGGTTCCTGTCCGGATGGGCACGGGTGTAAATACATCCATGACCTCAGACTGCCCAAGTCGCCCCTCACAGACAAATTACTCACAGAAGACGGATTGCTCACAGACGAATTACTCACAGCGATTCGCTACAACGCCCGAAATCCGAGATGCGGAAAGCGATGGGAGTGCCAAGATGTCGATTGCCATATGGGACATCACTGTTTCAACCCGTCAAGATGTAATTTTCCGACCTGCAAGTTTATGGATACGCATACTGCTTTGTTTGACTTGGTACGTTATTTCTTGTCCTCCCTTTTTTGTTTCCTTTCGTCCCGAATTGCCCTCATGGCTTCGGGGGATCTCAAGGCCTTTGATGGTCTAGGGGTTACCTACAATAGTTTCGGACTTGCCTTGTCGGCATGTTGAGTTGATTCTCAAGGAAGGGAAAGGACAACGGTGGCTAACTTTGTTTGTCTTTGACATACAGAAACCCGCATGGAAGGTTTATCACGATGGAAGGGTGGAAGAGGTTGACAGGTTTGGTCCCAGTGGGCAATGATAAATACATGTAGGTACACGTTTAGCTCAAATATATACTCGTAATTACATCCAAACAGCCTTATTCTCCTCAATAAACTGATCCAGACTCCGTGGCTTCTTTCCCGTAAGTGTCTCGACAACATCATTCATGTGCGTCTCGGAGCCCGCAGCAGTCTGCTCCTCCAACCAGACCATGAACGTAGCTGTGTCAGCGGGAATCCCAAACTGCACCATTCCCGCGTGTCGTTCCTCAGAAGTCAAGTTGACATACTCCACCGTCTTTCCCAGGACAGCAGTAAACTTGGCGGCGACCTAAAAAACACACCATTAGAATAATCATTTACTTAAGAAGAGAGAGTTCAACCACGCACCTCTTTATAAGTCAACAACTCAGGACCGACAATCCTATAATCCATATTCGGCGCTTCCTTTTGCGTCAAAGTCACAAACGCCACATGTGCGACATCAACCGCACTGATAAAAGGGATCTTGGCATCTCCCACGCAGCCGTATATCTTGCCCTGGTTCTTGATGGTCAACATGTCGCCCCACTTGGCGAGGTTCTCTGCTAAATCGTCAGCATTCATTCCCCGGCCCCTCAAATAATAAGCAAGCCAGGTGTGATGATGATCCATAACATACCCTGAAACCACGTAGGCCGACAAATGGCATACTCAACCCCCTTCTCAACCAAATACTGCCAGACCTTACCGCGCCCAGGCCCACCTAGGGTGATGGTCGTCCCGGCCATCATGACGAAGCGCTTCACGCCCTGGGAGATGGCATAGTCGATAAAGGCCTTCATGTGCTTGTCTGGGTCTTGGACCGTGGGGATGACCATGTACACGGCTGTGATCTTTTCGTCGGGCTTGTTGGGGAATCTGTAGGAGAAGGGGTTGGGATATGTAGAGGGATCGGTCCAGTCGAATTTGACCGAGGGTAGGGGGGACTTGTCGCCATCGCCATCGCCATCATTGCCGCGACGAGAGGCGAGGATGAATGGGATGTTGGATGATGTGCATTTCTTTGCTATTTCGACAGAGGTTTGGGCTGATGTGCCGCCTGTTAGGAGGATCGCCATTTTGAAGTGATGGAGGAGAACCGTGGAAGATATGGTGAGGCTTGTGGAGTGAAGTGAATATGTGGTTGGAAATGAAGAACGGGCAAGGGGACGACCCCGTGGTATTTGAACTGTTACATGTCTTGATAGCACTAATATCATTGATGACATAGCTGAAGGATCGGGGTTATTAATGGCGGCCACCGACGACGGGCGGAGATAGGACGCCGGACGGCGTGGGTTGAAGACCGAGCTTGCTGCAGCGCTTGCTCGGAAAGAGCTGTGATTTGTCAATGGGATAGGGGCTCCCCGTTTGGAAAGCTTAACTCCAGTAAAGCCCAGCCCGGAGCCCGGAACCGGCGCTCCGCGGATTCTCCATGTTCCGGCGTCCCGATACTTGATTACATAATATAATGTCACTCCACTTCCCAAGTCCGGACGAAGCTTACCAGGAACATGTCTGTTGTTCGAGCGTCATAGAAATAATTATGATCACAAGGAAAAAGACTGATATTGTTCTGTTGCCTAGTCACTCCTAGGAAATATGTGCATGTCTTGAAGACTTGGCACCAAGCATAACTTGAGCACAACTACCTTGTGTGTGCCATCTCACCTTCCCTTCACCCTCAAAAGACCGAGCAGTCATCCTTCAAACTCTCCAAACAAAGTCACAAAGGTCAAAACAACAAAACATTCTGAACGAAAGACAAGAAGTCCACCAATCCCTCCTCCCTTCCCCATACCATCAAACCTCGTCTCAAATCCTCAACCCACTATCAAACTGCTTAGCAGGACTATTGTTATAAAACGTAGTCCACTTTTGACAATTCGGCTCGATGGCGCTCAACGGCACCGTAGCGGGGATGCTCGACACGCGCTCCAAAAACTGGATACTCAGTCCCTGACTGACATGCCACGCAATATGACAGTGCAACAGCCACGCGCCGGGGTTATCACTCCTAAAGGCCAACACCAGCCACCCATTGCCCGGTAACATGGTGGTATCCCTCCTCACCGGGTTGGTAAACTTCAGCGACGCCGTGTCAGCGGAGGAGAAGCGACGAGGGGAGATGCCAAACGGATTTGCAACAGCTGGTGAGCGCCCGAGGACCAAGAAATCGTGTCCGTGGAGGTGCATCGGATGGGGAACCCCCAGCAAGTTTTCCACGATCCAAAAGGACCATGTATTTGCCGACGGGACCTGGAAGACGTTGTACCTGTTTGGGAAATTGAGGTTTCCCTTGGCGACGTACTCGAGCGTCGGCTCGTCCCAGGTGATGTTCATATCTTGGCCCTTGATCTTCCAGTACACGCGCTGTTGACCCTGCCAGGTTTGCGTGACCAGGTTCAAGTCGAGGGAGTTGCTCGGGGTGGCGGAGAAGCTTGAGGCCGGGGCGGAACGGGTGACGATGGGCACGAAGGAGGTGCTATCCTGGCAGAGGGAATCTGGCGGGGCGATGCCCTTGTTTGTTGGCAGGGCGGTTGACGACGCACCTTCGTACTGGAAGATTGCGGCGGGGAAAGGCATGCGGCTTACACCGCAGAGACCGGATGCTGCAAAGGTGACGTTGAACCAGTAGTTCCCTACTGCCTGGGAAGCGTCGATTGTCACGTCGTAGCGCTGCCCTACCGCAAGGAAGATGGACGACGTGGTGAATGCATTGACGGGCACGAAGTCAGTCTGGATGACGGTGAATTGGTGGTTTACGAGGGAGACGGTAAAGGTGTTGTCCACTGATGTGTTGATGATGCGGAGACGGTGGCGCTTGCCGGCCTTGAGCTTGACGCGGGCGTATTTGCCGCCGCCGGTGGGGCCGACGTGGGAGCCGTTAAAGAGGACGTTGTCGGACGGAGGGGCTGCGCCAGGGGGAGGGATCAGGGAGTGCTGGATCTGGTCGGCGCTGCCGTAGTACCAGTCTGTGATGGGGAAGACGCCCAGGTCCACGTCGTAGGGGAGGGAGGCGGGTCCTTCGAATTGCATCTGGCCTACGATACCGTTGGCGTATTGGGACGAGAAGTGGGAGTGGTACCAGCTTGAACCGTATTGCTCGATCTTGAAGGTGTAGACCTTGGACTGCCCGGGGGGGATGGGGCACTCGGTGATGCCGGGGACTCCATCGTTGACGTTGTTGTTGAGCATTCTGACGCCGTGCCAGTGGATTGAGGTGCTGGGAGTCAAGGTTAGCGAACGTGGACTTGATGGAAGACCGGGGACGACATGTACTAACCCATTGATGCGGAGATTGTTGATGACGGTGACTTTGACCGTGTCTCCCCAGTCGGCTTTGATGGTGGGTCCAGGAAATTTGCCTGCAAGATGTTAGTAGGATACGAGTAGAGTGACTGAAGGATAGAAACTTGCCGTTGATCAGCATGGCCTTCTTCTTGACGACGCCATCGGGGCCAACCCAGTTGTCAATCTCGGTGATGACAAAGTTGTACTGAGAGTTCAATCTTGTTAAAAACATGGACACTTGTTCACATGACTGTTGAGGTACTTGCGTTGCGGGTCACACCTCCAGGCGGGAACGAGGCCTCATAGTCGGTGTTGATGCTGAAGCCAGTCCTGTAGCAAGCCCGGTTGGTGGGCGTGTTGCAAGTAGGACCTCTCTTGGTGAGTTCAAGATCAGTGGAGGGCGCCTCGTCGCTTCTGGGAGACAGGTCCAGATGTTTGGAAAACAGGTTTCCGAGAGGGGGAGGGACGGCGGCACTCTGTCCAGCAAGGAAGAGCAGGCCAAGGCCCCGGACGACCAAGTCCGTCAGCTTCATGATGGCTGACGAGAGGAGGGGCTCGAGAAGTGAAAGACCAGTAGACGGGACGGGGAGGACTGATGGATGAAGGAGTGAGAGACCAAAGAACTTGGTCTGCTTGCCTCTGAATAAGGGATTGAGAGTCAGGGGGGTGGGCTGGAGCTGGTGGCTTTATACTTTTTGGGGTCCTTGCCATGGTGGCCGAAGATGCTGATCGTAGAGGCTGGCCGGGATGGACATGGAAGTCTCGGGACAAAGAGAATCCTCATCTGGCTGTCTAGTCTGTTTTGTTCTTGTCTTGGCCCTGCCATCTCCTCGACTCGGACCCGTGTCCTTGTGATCTCCTCAGCACACCATCCAGTCAATATTGGGTCGCTTCCGTCGTCGTATGCGCTCGGGACGGCAAGTAATGGACGTCGTTACCTGAAGATGTTGGTCTGTACTTCACAAGAGGTTGAAAATAGAAATCAAGAAAGGTCATGGTGGTCTTGGAGCGGGGTCCCGATGTAGGGTGGTGTGGAGGAATCAAGGCCGAGTCCTGTATTATTCACAATTCTGCAAGAGGAGGTTAGAATATTTGGTCATGTTGATGGGGCATACCTACTAGTTTGATGTTGGTGTGCACGGGGTCTTGTCCGAGAAGCCGCCGTCGTAGTTTGCTTCTTGTAAAAACTTGCTAGTGCAAGTGTATCAATGACACGAGGACATTTCATGTAATTGGACGGCTGGGATTTACTAAGCTAGCTTCCGCGTTATCTTTGGCCTGGGAAAATGATATGTTGGCCGACATAACTGAAAACGGGTGAGCGGGAGAATTCACTAGTACAATTCTTGTTTTCTAAGTCGGCGTGCATCTAGGTTTGTAGAGACTGTCTCTCGGACACACTGTCTCTAGAATACAGGACATGGCGGCATATGCCGCCATGTTGAATAGCAGACCGTGGTCGCTTCTACGAGTAGCCGTACTCGTACTAACATGAGACTACGAGTAAAAGAAGAAAAACGTGGACCGCGGCTGGAAAGCGACTAGCCCGATGACAGCTGCGCACCTCTACATGCATATGCCAGGGGTGAGACGGGTGAGCTCGGAGAAGCACTCGCAGTCTGCTATCTAGTGCGCACAAAAAAGGAATCAGTGTCTGTAAGGCGGCTGGAGACGTGCCGCTCAGAGCCCCTTCATCAAAGCCAGTGAGGCGGCGTGAGGGTGATGCGAGATAACAAGGTGGTAAGACTGGGAGCGGAATTTGAGAGGGGCCGTGGAACTGCCATTCACCGAAATATTGATTTCTTTCGCAAAAGGTCTAGACTATACAGCAGCTACTAGTAACCCAAAGAAGGCGATGGGTACTGGACCCTTTGTTAATACCGGTCCCTAATTTGTTTCAACTCTTGTCCGGCATTATGGTTTGGTTCTTTGTAACCATATGAACCACGAAATCATAGTCAGTAGCAGTAACGGCCATCCGGGGTAGCCATCTGCAACAAGGGACCATATAGCCAAATACCCCTACCCACGAACTCGCCTTGCGTAGATTGGTGTTAATTGCTTGTGCAGGCATGAACTATGGACAGAGGGAACTGGTTGGCCTGCTCCTGTCGATCGCCTCTGTCCCTTGGTTTACCCAGACCCCTCTGTCTGGAGCCGAGCTGCGTGCACTTTAACAGAGAAGGGTCCATGTGACGTGGGCGTTCCTGGTTCCTGAATAGACAAAAGTTATGTGTGGTCGACGCCACGCATTCAAGTCAAGTTGAGTCAATGTTGTGTTACAACATTCAAGTTTCTGATCATGCCGTCTCGCATGCCATCGAAAGGCAACCATGTGGCTCAGGTTGCGACTTGAACGAACCAATCCATTGGCCTCCTTTCTGTCCTCACCTGTCTATCATGTCGTCTACTTGAGGGATACCATGGTCGGATACCATAAGCCGGGAAAACGTAGCAGCCGAATCATGAGCCGCGGCACTGCACCATTTTTGCGCAGACCGGCTGTGACCGCCAAAAAGCAGGTATTCCGGGAAGTTCGGGCCTCGCTCGCGAGACAAAGACATCGATGTCGTGATAAGTCTGCTGCAGAGCTGCTAATCGGCGTCCATATCCCAACGGTTTATCACAAAAATAGTTGCAAATATTGGCCGGTTGCAGGAAGCTCATGGTCGTCGTTGAACAAACCGCCTCCCAAGACTCAATATTTCGGGACCATATCGGAAACACGGTGAGCCGGGTGCGAGGGCTCCCCGAGCGGTACCGTCGTAACACGGCAGATTACGATCTAGGCAATAGGTTCAGGTCTAGTCTCGAAAATGTCTATCAACGACTGGACTCTTGGCAAGCTGGAGGCTGCATCGTCCCCGCCTGCGGTCAGCACATGGACGGCAGAGGGAAAGTGGGCGAGCTGTTCGGGCTCGATCAGAGGCCGTCTTGGCAGAAGCCACATGGCATCTGGCGGAATGGGTTTGAGAGTCGAGACTCGAGGGCCCTGAAGGCGTTTTGCTGCGCCAGAGACATGCTGAATCCCCTCGCTTGTCAGCCCTCGTGCTATTGGAGCGTTCGCCTGGGCTGAAGCTGACACGATCCATTGGCCCCTTTAATTTTCCGTCCCGTCCCTGTGCAGTGCGCGGGCAGACTGCTCCCAAAGCCAAAAGCATGATACAGTAGGAAGAGAAGGCGAACTAGGTAACAGCCGAAGAAGGTTTGGGGAAACCAGCCAATAGCCCGACGTCATTGTACCTAAACGAGCTGCAAAACGAGCTGCATTCAGTGTTCCCGGGCCGTGTTTATTGACCTTTGTTACAAGAATGTCTGTGTGGTCGTCGACTGAAAGTCGGTTTCAAGTTAGTAAGACTCGGTGATATTAAGAACCTGAGTCTTCCAGAAGAAGGATATCGACCCGAGCACAACTGCCATGTGACTGTAGACGTAAGTCGCAGATAAGGTAGTCAGCGGCGCTTCTGCCATCAAGACACTGTACTACCGATCAAACTGACCACTGACAGCCCTCACCCACCCTTGACCTACGTGAACGTCAAGAAGTATTTTTGGAACAAACCCCAAGTGCCGATCGTTTCCCCTCTTGTCGATCATGATAATCCCCGATCTTCCCGCTCCACACCACCAGCAGAAGCTTCCCCTCAATCCACGAGGAGCTTCCTCTGAGTGAACCCCTCACCGAGTCATAACCGAGCTCAGCTGAACTGATGGCTTGCGCCAATCAGACCTTTAACTATACTGGTAGGCTCTAGACAGCACCACAGACTCACCCTCTCAAGCCACTCGTGAAGCGCACCAGTCAACCAACGACAACAAGATCTCGACAACAATTCCTTGGGCTCTGGCGGTCTGTAGAAACATGAACCCGCCACTAAGTTTGTCAGGAATAACAGGCGAGCCAGCACGCAAGAATACATGTCCTGATGATGTCCACGGCAGCAGTCATCCAATTTTGACATGCCGGGCGGCAGCATTGCAACATGACCGAGAACTTATCTGCCGTCTCCGCCCGCCCATGGTGTCAGGCCTATCCGTCCCGCCCAGTTGTGCTCACATGCGGAGCCCAGGGGCCAGGTCGAGTTGATTAAAACTCAGGAACCAGGGACTTTTCTCTCTCCATGTCATGTACATGTCGTGCGACAACTGAATCAATCGTGACACGGCAGCAGCAGGCCCATTATGGACATTGCGGGTGGAAGTGGGGGCTTTCAAATCACTTAGACATGATTTGGTGTGGTGTAGCATTGTGAAGAAATCCATTCAGTACTAATAGAGATCACAACACCCTTTCAGAGACAGCCTTATATGATGATATATGATGAGGACAAGTGGCCTGCTCTCACTCTCAACTCGTAGTGAACATCACAAGTCTGGCGTATACTAAGCGACAATATTGATCACGAGTCCCTCTCTTTCCGTATACTAAGCGACAATATTGATCACGAATCCCTCTCTTTCTAGACTGGATACGGTATACCTATGGTATGTTGAGGTCCGGAGCGTTTATCCCGGCATGGTCAGGAGACCCACTACAAGAAATAGCATATCAAAATTGGTCGGAAAGAAGGCCAGAAAAGGCAAAAGCCACTTCCTATGAACGCACAAGGAGTCCAGACCTTGCAAGTTTACCATGTGCTGCTTTATATCGAACCCGCTGAGGAAAAAGACCAAAAGGGCATCCAAATGATATTCACTTCCCCTCGTGGTACACATGAACACTGACGTCTCATATGTACCTTGTTGACTCGCAGTCTTGCACAAGTAGTCTTTACTTACAAACCGGCGTGTCTAGCATGTAAGTAGTACCCTTAGAACCATCAACGGCCTCCGGGAGTCCCACATCTCAGTACTTTACCTCACTCCAAGTAAAACGTAGCCCTCTGCGCATCCTGCCCGCTCTGCACAAGCGCCAAACTCCTCCCATCCGGCCCAAAACTGACAAAATTTCCAGTCCGATCCACAGCCTCAAACGAAACCGCCTTTTCACCTCCCTCCCCAGCCTGAGCAAGCAGCCCATCCCTCTGCAAAAAGGTCGCCTCAGTATTCCAACTCGCCGAATTAACCTTTGCCTCCCACCGTAACAAATTCCCAGAATACCTCCGTAAAAACCACCCCGGCCGAACGGCACTCTCAAGACTGACCGTCCCTTGCCCGCCCGACAGACCAGGACTCACAAGCCGAAACTGAGTCTCGGCCAAATTAACCGCTCCAGTCCCACTCCCCACCCCACTTGTAGCCGACGTAAGAAACCTCACATACACAGCTCCATTCGTCCCCGCGCCGCCCGTACTAGTCGCACTCCTCAACCTAACAGGCGTGAGTCCATCTGTCACCGGGATTCCAAAATCCGGCGTCCCATCAGGTTTCCAGTACAGCTTCTGAACTCGTGTCCTTCGGTTGGGATCATTCAGTGGGTCGCCGTTGATATTCTTGTACCCGCGATCATGAAAGACCATGACATCGGATAATCCATCCTCTGACACGGTGAAGGAGTTATGTCCCGGGCCCCATTGGTTCGTATCGGCGTTTGAGACGAATATCGGCGTCTGAGACTTGGTCCAGCTCGCTGGGTTGAGCAAGTCTGCATTGGCATTCGCCGTGAGCAAGCCCATGCAGTAGTTTGCATCTGTCGCAGCGGCAGAGTATGTCAGGAAGATTTTGTTGTTCCTGATTATGACTGCGGCGCCTTCGTTGACTTTGTAGCCTATTCGTTCCCAGCTCAACGTGGGACGACTGATTGTCACCGCCGGGCCGCGGATAGACCACGGGTTGGATCCCATGGCTGCTATCAGCAGAGAAGAGTTCTCATCCGTGCGGGAGGGCTCTTGCTGGGCCCAAACGAGATATCGTGTTCCGTTCGGGGAGACAAAGGTGGTCATGTCGAGAGAAAAGGTATCCCAGTTTGTCTGGACCAGACCGCGCTCAACCCAGGTTGCGGTGAGGGGGTTTGCGCCGGTTCCTTCGAGCACTGCTGCGCGGATGCGCCATTGGTTTGCGACGCCGAGGGCGACGTAGATGTACCATTTGTTGTTGATGTAATGCAGCTCTGGGGCCCAGACTTGGTTCGACCCCACGCCGGAGGACTTGCGTCGCCAGATTGTGGTCTCGGGGGCAGAGGATAACCCGGAGATGGTGGTGGCTCGGCGGAGGATGACCTTGTCGAATTCGGGGACTGTGGCGGTGAAGTAGTAGAACCCGTCGGTGTGTTTTGTTATGTGCGGGTCGGCGCGTTGGTTGATGAGCGGGTTGGTGTAGGTTGCCGGGGGCGAGGCGGATACCGAGATGCAGAGGAGGGCTGTCGTTAACAGCAGGATATGCCGGAGGGGGTTCAACATCTTGTCTGTGGTTGACCGGGGCGATCTTGATGTTGGCGTTGGTACTCGGCCATCGTGAGACGTCGAGGAGGCTCAACACGCACTATTTAGTACCTCTGCGGCTAACTGCCTCGGGGTATACTTCTCATCACCGCATATAATTTTTCCGGCGAGGTACCACTCCGCTGGTCATCAGGCATGTCGATCTCCCCGCACTCTTGTAACAAGCTGGCCAAGACCTGGGAATAGAGTGGTTGTGTCGGGTAATATCAAGCCCGCGAGTAAACACTTGCCGTGCTCTCTACTCACCGCGATAACCCACTAGTGGTACGTAGTCGAAGTGATTTGGCGAGTGGTCGCTTGTCTCATCTCCAAGAAGCCGCCTGCAGAGTTCAGGAACCCGGAAGAGATCCATTTATCCTCCGCACTTCCATCTGGAAGGTTGGACCGGCTGCGACGCTATAACGTGCCTCTATATGAGCCCACTATACCCGCGAACGACCACCCCCATAACACCCGATTGGTGCGCATGACGCACTTTGGAGTCCAAGACGGAGCAATCTATCAATTGGACGAGTTCTGCTCGTTTGGTGATCAATGAACCTCGAACCGGGTAATGGGGTCTTGGAGATTGGCTTGTCCCGATCGCATGCAAGGGGGATGTCCGATCCCACTGACCATATAAAAGGGCATCGTGACCTGCTGAGCAAAAGCCAACAAGCCGGTAGGTGGAATTTCTCCCTCTGACAGTCGTCACCTTCCTCGTCTTCACCGTCATCATGTTGTTCCGCACCGCCTTCGCAGCCCTCGCGGCAGCGACCCTCTCAACGGCCAGCGTCCTCCCCCGCCAGTCTAATACTTCGGTAGCCTCAGTCCTGCCAACCTCATTCAAATGGTCCTCCACGGGCCCTCTGATCTTCCCCAAGGATGACGGGCGCAACTTGGCAGGAATCAAAGACCCAACCGTCGTCCTCGTCGACGGAACCTACCACGTCTTTGCCTCCACCTCCAAAGAAGAAGGCTACAATCTAGTCTACCTAAACTTCACCTCCTTCGAGGAAGCCAGCTCAGCACCCTTCTTCTACCTCGACCAAGCCCCCCTAGGAGGAGGCTACCGTGCCGCTCCCCAGGTGTTCTATTTCGCCCCCCAAAAGCTATGGTACCTCGTTTATCAGAACGGCAACGCTGCCTACTCTACCAATCCCGACATTAGCAATCCCGCTGCCTGGACCGCGCCCAAGACATTCTACCCCGACACGCCGCAAATCATCCAAGACGGGCTCGAAGGCGGGTACTGGGTTGATATGTGGGTTATCTGCGATGATATCAAGTGCCATTTATTCTCCTCGGACGATAACGGCCGTTTGTACCGCTCGGAAACTCTCCTCTCGCAGTATCCCGAAGGCTTCACAAACACGTCCATCGCCCTCAGCGAGCCCAACAAATTCGACTTATTCGAAGCAGCATGCATTTACAAACTTGCCAATACAGACTCGTACCTCCTCGTCGTCGAAGCCATTGGGACCGATTCGCAGAGGTGGTTCCGAAGCTGGACGTCGCCTTCTATCGAGGGACCTTGGGCCGAGTTGGCAGCGAGCGAGGATCATCCATTCGCGAGGTCGAATAACGTCGTGTTTGATGGTGGTGCGGGGGCTTGGACAAAGAGTATCAGTCATGGAGAAGTGATCAGGAGTCTGACGGACCAGACGCTTACTATTGATCCTTGTGAGGAGGGACTGCAGTTCTTGTACCAGGGGATTAGGCCTGAGGAAGACGAGGGGAGTTATAATGCGCTGCCGTGGAAGTTGGCGCTTATTACGCTGACGAATCCGGTTTGTTAGATGGGAATTCCGTCCATGATGTAATGGAGGTTATAGCTTTTTAGTGTCAGGGGCTGAAGAGCAGAGGGGATGATGGTGCACTGCAGTAATACAGCACGGTGCTCTAGGACAGTGGGCCAGTAAACGGAGCTTGTGGAGAAAGAGTGCCTTCTATGTATATATTCTGGAGCAAATGCAAAACAACTTGCAAGAGGCCATGAGGTTGTGTCTCAAATCATCACAGTTGTGAGTTGACCGAGTCTGTTCGTGCTTTCGCAGGCGTACAAGGTCATCCTCAGTGGTAAAACCACAGTCGCTGCAGACTAAACATGTGCCATAGCTTGTGAATCCTCAAGGTATTTCATCACAATTCTACATTGAGGAAATGAAGACTGGTAGCGTTTTACAGTTTCTCGCATTCCTCGCCAGTTTAGCACAGTTTAGCACAGTTTAGCACTCCGGAACTGCAGGCGAGTTGTGCGGAGAAAGTCCTCCTCCTTGTCCGAGTCCAGGCTTTAGAGTTCGCTCCCAGAGCTGATGTTTTTCAGTCCATATATCAAGAGGTCATTTCCATCTGCTTCTGCCCCATAAGAGGGCCTAGTGAGGTTAGTCTTTAATGTCAGTCGAGTTATGGCTATCATGTCTGCCGTGCCTGTTTGGTTAGATTTAGAGTTCATGATACGGTTATCTTGGTTAGGTTGTTATGTTGCCCATGAGCTCATGGCAAGTAACCTCAACGTTGGAGAGGCAGAGCCCAACTCTTCTCCGCAATCCCTTCCTTTGTTCGTCAACAAGTCGTAGAGGAGAGCGAGATGAGTTTCCCGTCCCCTTGGGCCCTTGGCAAATTTCCCTGGCCATCTGCGCTATTCCCAAGCACGAAATGTCGAGAGTCTGGCTGGAGTACCTTAGTTCCGAAGTGGACCTCCGCTCTTGTTGCTTTCTCGCCTCGTTCTGAGTCGCTCATATGCATGCTTTGAGGTTCAAAGAGCAGAACCAGAAATTCGAGTAATGAAGCTCAAAACACCTCTCGCGAATATGAGTCGTCTCTCGCCACACTCACAGTGTGTTTGTTATCGATAGTCGGTTGCAAAGACGAAAAGCACACGCAGACAACAACGCCAATGATGCCATCCGATGGAGCAGTCAGCAAGTAAGCCATGGTGATCGATCGAGCATCGAAGGACGTCGAAAGTGGAGAACTTGGAGTCTTTGAGGAGGAGGCTCCCCTTTTAGACTTCTGACTAAGTCGTACGATGGCGGGCATCAATTACTCTTTCTCGAAAGCTGCCAGAAAGCTTCAAAGAGCCATAAAGAGGGTTACCAAGTTGGGTTATAGGGCTCTTGTTCAGTGAATCATGAAACACAATGGACTTGCGGGCCGTCGGGAGGAACAAAGGACGACGGCAAGGTCACAATAGTCGCCCCTTGACGGTTGCCCCATGTGGTTATTTTGGTGAATCCTCTTTCTTGTCATCGTCCCGTCTCTTTGTCGTCCCTTTGCGCCATCGCAAGGTACCCGCCGAGCGGCTCCATGATGGTATGTGCGGAAGAGGAGGCGCCCAACTGCGGGATTAGGTGAGACATGGTGTATCATGATTCATCGTCCAATACCAGGTATGTACTACATACACGTGTGGCATATCCCGATGGGTACGTCAATGGGTTGGCAGTTCGTTGACCAAGTGCCGGGAGGGGGATTACTCCATGAGGACTTGACTTGCTCCATCTACTCAAGAACGACATGAACAATCGCCACAACACCGGGAGACGAAAATTTTCATGAATCGAGATGCTCCAAGTGCGGTGCAAATCTATGGAGTAATGAAAGCAAAAAGTTGCAAGTATGAGCAACGGATATCGGCGGTTGACGTGATTCTTTCATCAATCAGATCCAGACAACGCATTCACCGCTTGTCTTCTCCTCTTTTCTGGCCAACTTTTCACTCTACTCTCATTTGTAAGAGTGTGACAAACAGCGAATAAGTGCATGCATGCAAGAGAAAACTCTGTTCAACCCACTCATATTCGGACCGGCGGCAAACGTGACTCTTGTTGCGACGTCTTTTCCGAGTTCCAGAACACAAAGAAAATGCAAGAGAAAAAAAACCGGTAAATTGAGTGTTCGCCCCCGATCATTTATCCGATTCCGATTCCGCGCATTTTGTACACTCGCACTTCTGTGGGTCTTGAACTCTGGGCCAAAGGATCGACCTTCTTGGACGAGAATGAAAAAGAAAACCTCTCAGCACGTGATTTCTGTTGCGAGATGCCCAAAGGGGAATGTCGTGCGGAAGGGTGACGGAGATTGCCATTTGGGTCGCAAATTAACAATTCTTGGTGAAACGGACCCTACCAAATGTTAGCAACTCGGCACCTTGGCAGTCACTCTGGGCGTCGTTCCACAAGTGGAGATCCGGCAAATGTTGCGCTGGCAGTGGTCGGTATTTCGTTCCTCCGCTCCGTTCCTGCCAGGTTCGGCTTTTTCAGGCCTCCCCTCTGCCCCAAGCGTTCAGCACACTCCCCCGGTGCCTTGCAGTAGCGCGTTTCTAGTCCCCACAAAATGCAGGTCCCAACCGTCGTTTCGCCAATGGAAGTGCGCAGATCCTGATCCCCGTCCCCTTCCCGGCGCAAAACCAGGAACCAGTTCGACGGCCAGAAAACGTTTCGCGGGGCAGCCAACAGGGCTAGTCCACGTCAATTGACAGCGGGAAGCGGGAGTCCATCAGGCATTGTCGAAGCTCTCCCCTCTCACACCGGTGGCCGCTGGCAGTTACGTGGAGGTGAAGTGTAATGTCAGGTGGTCGATGCTGACAGACAAACCTGTTGTTAGGCCCCAACCAAAGGCGCCCGATTGGGAAGCGCGCGATTGAATGGCCTTTGTGCGAGTCTGACAATGGGCGCGAGTGAAAAGAGCGCACAAAGGCACGGGACGGGCACTCAAAAAGAAACGGGGCCTGAAAAGAGGAGCCAAAAAAAAGGCTGACGCCATCCATCCCTTCACTTCCGCTGTGCCTCATGCCGGGCCTCAGTTCCCCTGACCCCTGTTGGGTTGTTTGCGCGGGCGCCAGACTCAAGAGACAAACTTGTTGTCAAGGTGTGACAAGCCCCTCTCTGGCTGGCTCAGCCCACTTTTCGACTTTTTTCTTCCTTTTTCCTTTCCACTTCTTTTTTTTGCTGGTTGTTTGTTCTCTGCTTCTTCCACCCCTGCAACCTGGAATGTTTTGTGGCACGCCACCGCCACGATTTGTTGGACGGTGGACCTCTTTCCCCCTGGTCCCCTAGCGACTCCCGGTCCTGGTCCTAGCCCGTCCCAAGTTTCCCCATTCTGGCATTTGCCCGCTTAAGATGGGGCCAATTCCCACCTGGGCCGATGACAGTGCCAATTGACCCTCTTTTCTCTTTCTCTCTCTTTCACTTCAGTTCATCCTCAACCTCACCTTCGACTTCACGTCACCCACGGACTAGACCACACCACAACGTTGGTCCCCGCTCATTCATTCATTGATCCTCATCCGAGTACAAAACGTCCTCCCTGACTCTCCCTCGATCGGACTTGGAATCCTGCCCATCTCTCTCTCTCTCTCTCTCTCTCTCTCAATCTCGACTCTCAACCTCTGTGGCAGGCCACCCAACGACCTCATTTTTATCGCTCATTCCTTTGCCGATTCAAGTGAACCTCCACAACGTCTCGAAGTCGCCAGTATCAATCAAGTCTTTGCTCATTCTCTTTGCAAGACTCACTCATATCTTAGCCATCTACCGACAGACCCTTCGCCCATCTAGTGGCCGAATCTCTCTTCCAGCTCCAACAGCTTCTTCCCTTCAGACATCTCGGCATCCAGCCCGAATTTGCTCAGAATTTGCTCATTTCTCCTTTCTTTGGTTGCATGCTTGCATGACCATCTTCTCATATCTTGACGAACCTAACGATCGACATTGATACCACGCATCAACATGCACGCTTTTACCATTACTTCGGCCCTGGCCCTCGCCGCTGGCGCCGCGGCCACGGCTGTTTCCACCACTCCCCACGACAGCTACTCGTCTTCCATTGGTGTTTTGGGATGCAAGATCAACACCGACAGAGTTGCCTACTGGCCGGGTTCCGTCGACTGCAACAACATCTGCGTTAAGCTCACGTATGGAAGCCGTTCGGTCAACTTGCTTCGCATCGATCAGTCCGGCGGCGCCTACGACATCAGCTACGATGCTTGGGTCTACCTCCAGACTGGCCAGTCTGCGACTGCCGAGCCTCTCACCGGTGGCGGCGTTGCCATGGAGTACGAGGAGGTGGACGCTTCCGAGTGTGCTGACCTGATCCACACCCCGGGCAACAAGCTCCCGCTCAGCGCATCCAACAGCATGAACTTCCTCGCCAGTTGCTTGGCCCAACCAAACAGCTTTGTTGCCAAGAACCACGTTCTCTACAACATTTGCGACGCCATCTGCACCCTCGGCCACGATGAGGAGTGCAAGCTTGACCTCAATGTCAGCAACCAGCCCAGCTGCGGCCACACCTTGGGTCTCACCACTCCTCTGGCCGGCGCCCCTGTCTTTAACATCCTCTACCAGACTGGCAAGACCGTCGTTGCCGGCACTGGCGAGGAAGTCAGCCCACAAATCTCGACGCCCGAGGAGGCTGATGCCGCGCCTGCTCCCGCGGTCGCGGTTGTTGTCGCCACCACTCAGACCCCCGCGGGCGCTGTGTTCCAAGAGAAGCCCAAGCCTACTTCTGAGCCCGCCCCAGTGGAGTACGAGCCCACCGTCCCATCAGTTGTGGTTCCCATTCCCAGCACCAGTGAAGCCAGTGAGACCAGCGTCGCTGCTGTCCCGACCTCTGTCTATGAGGAGGTCACGCCCACCACGGTCGTGACCAGCACCACACCTGTGGCACCATATCCTACCACTGCCCCTGTCAACAGCTTTGGTGGCTACAACACCACCATGGCCCCCCCAGCCAGCAGCAAGCCCGCCGGCGGTGCCGAGCAGTACACCACGCTGATCAAGACCACCCAGGTCAACCTGCCCGCTGCCCCCAGCAGCGTGCCAACGGGTGTTGTCCAGGCTGGGGCATCTGGTCTCCAGGCCGGCTCATTGCTGTTGCCGGTGGCTCTTGCTGCCTTGTTCTTGTTCTAAGGAATGAACTGGACAGAGATGAAAATAAAAATGATACCCTTCTTTATTGTATATAGAGTTTTTTGATAGACTTTTGGCGGGTTTGGAAAACTTCACTTCTTGACATTTATTTTGAAATGTCTGCGAGATAAAGGAGAGGGGCTTGTATCCGCTCTCTTCTCGTTTTATGAACATGGACGGAAATTGCAAATATATTTCTGGTTGATTATGTCGTTTGCTTAAAGATTCTTGTGTATGTGCTGTGTATGTGTGTCTTACACCTGTCTTACTTGTCAACTGCGCAAGTCTCAACCCGTCTGAGTCAATGCCAACAACGATCCATCATTCCGGGTCGCTTTCTCCTCTGTCCCCAGTCCCCTAGCCATTGTGCATTGTCCATCCATCCATTATCTTCACATGTTTAGCATAGCCAACAACTCCCGGAACAAGAATCCCGCCGCCGCGTCACCATACCCTTCTCAGTTTGTCCCCGCCCATCACATCCAAGCTAGACAGTGCAGAATTACTCTATAACACTCCCCCCAATCCAAAACGGATCAAGCGAAGCACACCCCTCGTCACCGGGCGCCCTACAAGCAGAATCAGGCAACACGCCTGCGCCCCTAAGCGTGAGTGTTCGTCCCGCACAACCTGGGATATGCGTCACCGTCAATGTCTTGTACAGCGGATCAAATGACCAGCTCATGTCTAGACTCCCTGATCCTGATGCTGGCGTGCAGACTCCTCGCACGATCCGGCCAGTGACAGTCGCACCGGATTGGCGGCGTAATAACTGGGAGGGGTAACTGGAGGCGGGAGGGCGCGGGATCGAATGCGGGAGGGAGCAGTTGTATCCGCTGGGAATGGTGTCTGAAGAACTTGTTGAAGTCATGTACCGCACGCTGAAGAGATTAATGTCGCTTCCTGAACCGACACCGGGGGGTTTAGTTGGGGCTGGGTTGCGGAAAGCGTAGTAGAGCTGTGTGTAGGATGTTATTTGCCATGAGGGCATTGGGCCGATGGATTGCGCTGTGCAGCTGGGGGAACTGAGCGAGCCGAGATTGTCGGGAGTTGTGTAGATGTCAAAGAATCGGTCGGTGGTTATGCAGCGGGTAGAATCCTCGCCGGTCGTGCAGGAGATTGAGAGCGGGATGGTGGTTGAGGCTGTTGTTGTTTGTCTACTACCAGGTCACTCATTGTCAGTTATATGACCTTGTTTTCTTGCATTCTTTCTTCCCCCGCCAAGCACAGGCAGGCAGGTTACTGGTTGTCAATTGCTGATGGGAACAGGATGTAGAATGGGGTAGGTCCGGGCACAAAATGAAAGTAACATACCCCTTCTTGTCCCCATCAGAGCAAGTATACATATGCGCAACATGAAGCTCCTTGGAGGACCAATCAATCGCAAACGAGACGGTCTCGTCGACGGCTCGACCACGACTATTCACGCAGGGGAACCATATCAGAGGCGCGTCGACCGAGTAAGACTCTGGATCGGCGCGGCCGCCCCAGGACTCGTTGAAGGCGCCGTAGCAGCTGTAGTCGGTTAGGTAGAGGCCTACCACTGCATCGGTGGCAGATCTGCTGCTGGCCGGGAAAGATTTATCAGCGCTGTCGTAGGTGAATTCGCTTATGGTCCATTTTATGGGTGTTGAGTTGGCTTCTGGCGTGCAGGAGCGGGCGGCGTGGGATAGAGTTGGGAGGAGGGAGATTATCCCGGCTGTTAAGGTTGTGGATTTCATTTTGTGTGATGTAAATTCAGGAGTGGTGATGAGGAATGGTAATGATTGAGGTTCGGTGAGATCTCATCGCATTATATATATCCTGTCGTCACCCCGACCTTTTTGACGCCGTGCCGGCAATTTGGGGTAGCTAGATGAAATCATGAAAGTTATGTACTTTTATCAGTATAATACTACCTCGTGAGCGGGCTTGGCTCCGGGATTTTGACTTTACGAGACCACCGGCTCATTTTACCAGGTATTATGAGGGGTCTGCTCGGGTCCCGGGGTATATGGATGAATGTTATACATGTGGTATTTGCAGATACGGAGTTTAATCCTTCTGCTGCTACCTCGTATGGCCCTCGGCTGTCTTGGTTACCGGCGATGGACTGCAACTAGATCCTATATGTTAACATACTGATTCCACCATGGTGACTTTGGGGGTTAAGATGCTCGTACCTTGACCAAAAGTCACTTACCGTCTTGCTGGTTTGGATGGGGAAATAATGACTGGGCTCGTGTTAGGCGCGCATTGTCGTACGTTTAGCCGACCTTGAATGCTAGTAACATCCCGGAATTCGAGTTTCTTCTGAGGTGGCTTTGTTGTTTACAGTCTCTGTCAGTTGCGCAACTGATATGTGATTCAGTAAGGGCTCACAATTGTCAAAAGTGTGAGAACACCGGAGGATGGCGAGAATAAAACGCCGACTATCTTATTATAACAAATAAAATGTTACATGCTATTTCGAGATCTCACTGGATATCGACATAAAAGATACACGCCTACAGTTTCATATTTTATACAGAACTAGATGTGACGAGTAAGTGGTGATGTTGCGCGCAACAGGTCATGTATGAAAGCAAATAAGTGTGCTGAATAAAGACATCAAGAGCCAATGCAACCTTTTCATTCGCCATATTGTCGACTGTTCATGCAGATAGTATTCAGACAGCTGCAGGAAAGTCATCCGTTGAAACTGGTGGCGCCTGTCGTCGGACATGGAGAGAAGTAATTCCACGCGCCCAATTGCCGAGAAGCGGGCTGTGCCTTCAGAGCCTGATTTTGATGATCTGATAATCGCATCCACCGTTCTGTTCCGAGAACACGCTCTCATCTTCCCAGTCAACACTCGACTTCCCGAAAAGATCGCTCAAGCTACACTCGCAGACTCCGCAATGTCTTTTGGATTTTCAGTCGGCGATTTCATCGCTGTCGGCGGTGTCATTGCCGACATCGTCTCTTCCCTCAAAGACTCAACCGGGTCCAAATCCGACTACCAAGAGTTGATTCACGAACTGAATGCGCTCGACCGGGCCTTGAAAGGCCTTGATAAGCTAAAACTACAGCATCGTCACCGGGCACAGTTGACTCCATCAAATGCGCCGCGGTCTCTTGTCGTGTCCCTCTCGAGCAGTTCCTGACCAAGATCAAGAAGTACGAAGTTACCCTCGGCCCACGGGCATCATCATCATCGATCGCATCGTCCTCGAAAGCGGCACTCAGGAAGATAAAATTCATCAACAAAGGGGAGGACATTGATCGCCTTCGGAAATATCTTAATGTTCACCTGGGGACGATGAACATCCTTCTGCTGGAACATGGACTTCAAACAATGGATGTTTGTTCCAAGGCCCTGCAAGATCAGTGCGGCAGTAGCCAGACCTCGTTACGAGGGATAGACAATGTGGTCAACTCCACTGCCACCAATGTTCAAAGTCAGACAGCCTTGGTTCGGTCCACTCACGGCATCCTGACCTCGTTATACTCCATGATAAGCGGCGAGGTCCGATCGTCTCTATCTCAAATCGCCCGCTTCACACAAAACGCCTCCCTCCTATCCCAGAGGATCTTTGAAGCCGTGGTCCAGCTGCAAGGTTCAGTCTCAGCAATACGCGTTGATACAAGATGGACGTACTTTCAGCCGCCGGTCAAAGTCGAAGATGCCTTGGGTCGAGTCTTTCCCGTTCCGTCAGAGTACAGCATGTCTGAGCTTCATGCGCTCCTCCGATGTCGATTTCGAAAAGGCCCAGGACGAAAACTGGTCGAATATGGAGACTTCAAACTGACAAATCGGCGGAACAAGGCGATGGTGGACCGCGCC
The DNA here is from genome assembly GCA_033297075.1 of Rhypophila decipiens. NCBI lineage: Eukaryota > Fungi > Ascomycota > Sordariomycetes > Sordariales > Naviculisporaceae > Rhypophila > Rhypophila decipiens. The sequence continues at coordinate 113,280 of MU858168.1, forward strand.
TGCATGCCTGATCTTCTACCAGGACTGGACATCATCATGTCCATCATTATTGATGTAGCACTGGGAGAGAACGCCGAGGTCTGTCCCATCACCGAGTGTTCGTCCGAGAACACGATACCCGCTCCTTGGGGCGGCGGAAGAACTTGGTAAGACATCAAAGATCTGTTCAACTTCACCATAGGGATCCTTACTAACACTGCGCTCGCATAAATCTCGATTGCGGGAGATGGCTCGATAGCTCGGAAGAGACCGTTCGCACAAGAAAGCGACGTATCGAAACAGTGGACTCCGACGAGAGCAGTGATAGTGGTCAAAAATCGGCTTCACGGAGACGTTCAAAAAGGCTTAAACGCTGGAGAAATACACCAGAACGGGATCCGGCATTTGACCCTGACATAGGTTATATTAGAAATCTGACCTGCGTCCCATTCGATTCCCTTGTGGACAAAGGAGAGGCAGCCTATCAGGAAGCGGGTAGCCCATTAATCAGCCTTAAAGATAATAATGGGGGAAATACAGAACACATGGAGGGGGAGCTAGATAATACCAGAGCAAAAGAGATTATCAAGTTGCTGATGCGGCGGCAGGGTTTGGATATTAGATGACTCTCTTCCCAGACTATAGAAGAAGAGTACAACTCTAGTATACGATCAATAGCCCGACAACCTATACTAATAAGCCCAGCGTACCTCAGCATGCCCCGTCTCCTAATCCACCATCGTCCTCCGACTCGCGGCATATTGCCTCTAGCAACGTCAATCCCTTGTCTGTGCCGAGCCACTCGATCTTGTCTGCAAATTCCCCCGATTTATCCCACTCCATCATCCGGGGGCTCCGCCTCCAGTCATGCACCAAGTCGTCCACCCAGTGGCTTAGCTCTTGCAGCGCGGGGGTTTTTGCTTCTACCGGACGCTTGGCTTCTCGTTGCCGGGTAGGCAGTTTGGCCGTTCGCTTTGGACTTGGGCATCTCGTCAAGTCCAAGGATGGGACGTTTTCGGTTGTGTGATCGTTGGCCGGTTGTGGCTCGGCGCGAGCCGCGGACTTCTGGCGACTGTCAAGGCCCACAGCATCGCCTCCTGCTTTGGTGTCCCGGATGCGGATGTTGCCTATAGTGAGAGCATAGGCACTCACGGCAGTCACCCAAGCAAAGCATTCGGCCTTGTGCGACCATGTGACTGTGCCGTCACCTTGTCCGCTGACGTAGCCCAGCAACCACCGCAACAGTCGCGTGTCCGTGCCGCGAGTCCAGACCAGCTCACCGCGAGTGGGTTCTACGAGATAGTCGTGCGCAATATGCATGTAGATAAAAGCCGCGTCCCTGTAGGCCGCGTGAGCGGGATCCCTTGTCCTAGCAACAGCACCGCTACTGTATACGCCAAGACCCCCACATGGAACCACCCCCATTTGGAATCGCAATTTCCACACCGCCATTCCACCACCACCCTCTTTGAACATCAACAACT